>CM067370.1:5798980-5908980 GCA_034401795.1 Chaetoderma sp. LZ-2023a | reverse complement strand
CCACCACCACCACCACCACCACCACCACCACCACCACCACCACCACCACCACCACCACCACCACAACAACAACAACAACAATAGAATACTAATTTGGTTGATTATATATTTATTTCATGCGTTTGTTTTAAGCCCACCAAAGGTAAGATAATATGTCTACTGTTTGACAGCTGTCGGATACTCCTTTTACTGAGCAGTGACATAAAATCCAATATAGAGAATCATATTGATTATTATTATATTAATAACTTTGCCCAGGGCAGTAAGTCGTCTCCTCTTTGTCTTAAGCTGATGATCTGCTGGAGTCATTTAGCTGGCGTAATGAAGCATAAGCTAGGTTTGTAGTTAGGCCTCTATGTATCTATATTCCGCCCTTTGATGACTACAACGGACCGGTACAATAATCTGGACCGATTATGTGAAAATAATTATGCGGTGGCAAAGATGATCTTTAGAGAAAGGGGGGCCAGATTTTCCAGAGATAAGGACACCAACAAACGCACACATGCACCTACATACACACGTCCGTGTGTATGGTTACGAGATGATGTACGTATGTGGAAACCTCAGTGAGAACTCCACTTTAAGAGAGGAAGATGGTAAACTCATGTAGCGTGCCAGTCTGAATCTCCTCGTCCATCTAATCTACGCCCTACTATAAAACACTCTCTGATCATAGGTACACGAGTTTGTCGTTACGGCAAGGCATGCACATATGCTTATAATCACTTACAGCATCTTCAAACAGGAATTGTCCTTTACGCAAGGCTGCATCAAAAGCTTCTCTATACTAATAAGCATCTTATGATTTCTTTGTTCACCTTTCATAATATAGGACGCTCCTTCAGATCTCTGCCGGTCAATGGCCGGTATAGGTTCTTTTGTTTGGAACCCAAACTCTTTCATTTCTGACCAGAATCTTCCACGTTTCATTTTCAAAGTGTTCACAGTTGAAACTTAGATATCCACTCGTCACACAGAAATGTGTGTATTTCCATCCGGAATATTGATGTTTTCTTTGTTTAAATACTGAGTTTTTAAGTTAGCTGTATCGCACTATATGGCCTCTTGCTACATATTTCCTTGTTTTTCTTGTCTTTTCAGAGATTACTCTGTTTTGGGAGCATCATTGGCGTATGCATTCTCATTGCTGTAATCATCATTGTTGTCGTTGTTTTAGTTCAATAGTCACTAACGTATCTTCTCTGATGTTTGTTAACATTATTTTCAAAGGTTTCTGGTATATCGCTTCATGCATACATTTCTGTATATATACATACAATAAATTATTTTCTGGCATGTATATGAATATTTTTTAATAATAATAATAATAATAATAATAATAATAATAATAATAATAATAATAATAATAATAATTTCTGTCTCATTTGCGCTCGTGGGCTGATCGAGGCCTCATGCAATATGGCATGGATATCTGCAGAAATGTATATTAAATGACTAGGTGTTGTAACTTTGTTCAAGTCTGACGACATTCAGCATGTTCGTCTCAGTATCATCTACAAGTTCACACGCCACACACAACATGTCATTACCTGTGGACATTGTCACTCCACCCCCCCCCCTAGTCGCCATTTTGAAAGGAACGACATTCTGCCCCATTACTTACAACACATGCATATTTCAAATCTTTATCAGCGCGGTTGGATATTGGAATTGTGAAATATAAATTCTCTCGTTATTGGCGTTTGTTTCACTAATATGGTTCTGACGCCAAAGGAATAAAGATAACTTTAATTTCCATTGCAAGTTGTCAGCACCACGTGCAAACACACCACCTACACTCCTAACGATTTAGCCTAACAATCCCGGAACTAGAGCCCAGACAGGGAACGTCTACGATATTCACTTACTCATGAAAAGTAGGTCACGATGGCATCCCTTTGGTATGTGACAAACCGTTAGTATACAATGATTCATTCAGCATTTTTACGCTATGCAAATAAACTGTTGACACTACAGCCAGGACAGGGACTGTTTGTGATGCCCAGTGAACCGTAACAAGTAGGTCACATTGACATACTTATGGGTACAAGACATCCATACAACACACTGTCTGTGAAAACCTCTTGAAAGTACAGTCCTGACAAGAACAATGATCCATTCACCAATTTTGGTTACGGTATTGAAATAGCTGTCGAAACTACAGAAAGAACAAATAGTTTCTAAAGAATTTTCGATGATATTCAGTAAAGCGTGAAAAAAGATGTCACGTCGACCTATATTTTACACATGATACACTACGCTATTGCACATGCAAACATCAAGTGTTGGATTACAATATGTGATAAAGCCTTGAAATGATGATCTGGAGAGAAATATTCTATGATATTCAGTGAATCGTGAAAGTAGGTCACACTGACCTAGTTTTGCGATATGACACACAAATAGACTAGACTGCATCCACACACCAAATTTAGTTACTGTATATGAACATCTCTTGAAACTATGGCATGGACAAGAAATATTTATGATGGTCATTGAACCATGAAAAGTAGGTCATATGGACCTACTTTTGATACGGGGCATACTTTAAGCCCACGATACATCCAATTACCAAGTTCAAGGTTGGATGCTGTACATGAAGATGACATGGCTGCCTGAATAACTTACTATGGATTCCAATGGTAAAATTGACCGTTGACGCATATCATCCAGAATCTCGGCCGGACATACCTAGTTCTTATATAGGTTGTAGCGTAAGGCCAAAGGTGCACACCTATTCGCAGGTGGATAGACAGGCAGACGGACACTGAATGAGGATGGGTGGGTGATCGCTATAGCTCATCTGACTGACAAGGAAGCTAAGATAAAAACGTGGACGGTCTGAATGTGACATTATGGATTCAGGAGACAGCCATTATGGAGAAACATGTTTATAACGGACACTTGCCTTTTGGGCCAATGAAGGTGGCTGTCCTCAGTAAGTACTTGTAGCCACCAAACTAGTTAGCTTAGTAAATGAGAAGTATGCTTAGTGCCCACCTGTATTAAGTGTCCACCTCTATAGTGTCTGCACATCCTTAGTGACCAGGGGAGTTAAGTCATTCATGACCATCTGTTGTTAGTGTTCACCTACGCTCAGTGACCACCTGTCTTTCATGGTCACCTGTGTTTATGTGTTTAGTGACCACCTGTCTTTTGTGACCTTCTGTCGTTAGTGTCCACCTGTGTTCAGTGACCACATGTTTTCTTCATGGCCGTCTGTCGTTAGTATCCACATATGTGCAGTGGCCACCTGTCTTTAATGATCACATGTGTTTAGTGATCACCTGTGTTTAGTGATCACCCGTGTTTAGTGACCACATGTGATGACCCATACAGTGTCCGTTATAGACAGGTCAGTCCGTATTACATATCATCAGCTAAATGGCAGTTTGTAAATTATCATCAATCTTGGTTATATTTGTAAGCCCATACACGTAGCCTGGTTAACAGATACTATTGACAGCTGAGCAGATGTTCATGTCCGTGCGTGTGCGTGTGTGCACGCGTATGTGTGTGCGTGCGTGCGTGCGTGCGTGCGTGCGTGCGTGCGTGTGTGCGCGCGCGTGCGTGTGTGCATGCGCGTGTGCGCGATGGTGTGTAGCTGAGAAATGATCAATTAATTTTTAATGACGTGTTTACGATCACCTATCTCTCTGTGTTGAATCTGGTCATGACAGTTAGTTGTGTTTCTGTCTAAGGAAATCGAGACAAGTATTAAATTTTTTCCCAAGAATGTCATGTTAATATCGCCAGCCCTTTTTAAACACAACAGTACTATAGTCCAGGAGCATTAGGGTTTAACATGGAAAAAAATACTACCAAGCTGATTTCTTTTCAGGATATTTGCAAAATATCTTAATGAATAGCATATCAAAAGTCCCCTAATTTCCCATGTGTGCTAAAAATGCGATGAACATATCAAGATCAGGGCACAGACGCATACTATCCGGGTAAAGAATAAACCACGTGTTGACACATGATATTAAAAAAGGTCTCATATTGTTTTAAATATTAACCATATGAATTGTCTGGAAGTATTAAATTACTTGCCACAGTACCTTACATAGCATTCCAAGGCCACGCATGATCTGTTCCAAGAGTCCCCCCCCCCACCCCCTGTCACGCACAGTACAAGTGGGCGCGGGAGCTTGGACGGGTGGAACGTGGATGGACGGGAGGAAGGCATGTTTCTAGGCAAGTACTGCAGCCTTGTGATGATGGATATATACAGTGTCCAAATGTTTACTATTGTCCGTCATTTATTACTCACGCCACCAAAGGCCGTTGTGAGTATTGCTGGGGTGGGGAGGGGTGGGGTGGGGTGGGGGTGGGGGGGGGGGGGTGGGTATGTGTGTGCGGTGGTCTCGTCTGTTTATTTGTTTGTCTGCTTGTTTATTTGTTTGTTTGTGTTTATCCACGCGATATCTTCGGAGTCCGAGAAGGTAGAATCATCAAATTTGACATATCGATTCATGTTATAGATGGCTAAGCAAAAATGAATCTGAGGTCAAATGCTTGTAAATCTAGGTCACGGGGTCACTAAGTGCATCCAGAAATATACATTTTAAGCCATAAATCAGGAACGCAAGTGGTAGAATCACCAACTTTGGCACTTCCATTCTTATTATAGGTGGCTAGCAGTTCTATGAGTTTTTTTGGCAAAGCAACAAATATTCAAATATCTCACGAGGTCACGAAGTGCATACCAGATCACACATTTTAGCCATAACTCTGGAGTGCAAGAGATAGAATCACAAGATTTAACACACGCCTTCATTTTATGACAGTCTACGATTGCTTTGAGTTTGAGATCAACAGATCAACTATCTAGGTCACAGAACTTCATTGTTAGACGAGGCCTTCCATAGATATGTTCAAATTCCGGAAATTATCATTGTTAACTTTCTCAACCATTCAATGTGATGCACCACTTCCTTTATGATATAAGGCGTATTCTCTTGAATATCTTGAAATTAATTAGACTGGAAACTCTGGCTATTATTTTCAAAATATGCCATAGTTTGCATGTATATTTGCTTCGAAATTTACCCACTTTGCTATCAGTATGGGAATGATTATGATAGTGATATGAAAAGTGACCTCGTTCCAGATTATATATATCACATCTCCTGGACTGGATTGCACAATATTTAAATATTGTGCAATCCAGTCCAGGAGATGTGATATATATAATCTGGAACGAGGTCACTTTTCATATCACTATTATGGACCGAGTTGAAAATTATCAATTTGCACGAGCTTTAGCGAGTGCAAATTGATAATTTTCAACGAGGTTCATAATAGTGATATGAAGTGACCGAGTTTGAGATTTTATTAATCATATAAACTGTAATTTTGAAATATTTGCTAATAGTTGCTGATGTGACTTTTACCTGATTTCTCATTGTTAATTTTCGTGAAATCGATACCGCCACTGTGACGCACCACTACTTGATAACAGATACTGAATGCGCAGCAAAATATAGTGACAAACACAGAATCTGGCGATGTAAGCCATTAAATAGTATTTTAATTGGTCATTGAAAATTATATGTTACTGTTTACAAAAGTTCCCCATCGCAGCTACACTTTTCTTCTAAGACTATCGCAGATCCACGGCCATCAATCGTTACTTCGTTGCCGACTGATAAACTGTCAAACGATGACATTTTGTGATGACGTTTCATGAATGACAAATCGTAGTAAACAAATCGTAGTAAAACAATACCGCGT
Source organism: Chaetoderma sp. LZ-2023a (assembly GCA_034401795.1). NCBI lineage: Eukaryota > Metazoa > Mollusca > Caudofoveata > Chaetodermatida > Chaetodermatidae > Chaetoderma > Chaetoderma sp. LZ-2023a. Next base: position 5,903,241 of record CM067370.1, on the reverse strand, counting down.
AGTAATCCCTACGCGTCACGCTCACATCAATCGATGTTTTAATTGGTCAATTTAAATGGGTTGTGCACCCAACAGCCAATGAAAATACTCCGTTGAATATGGCGCGTGTGCTCATGTCGAAAAATATGGAACGGGCTATAAACAAGCCTTCACCTCGTGTGTGCATTTCAACAGATATTTTGCAGGATTCACGCTTTAGTATGCACTCCTGGATTGCACAATATTTCTATGGATGTAATATCCATTTATGTATCTTCCTGATTATCAACAATAACCTAGGGTGCATTAAAACACGATGTACCCATGCAGCTAATGCACATTTCTGAGCATTCTATTCCTGCTTTCCTATATCCACACGACCTTCCACATCCCGCTTTACACGCACATGTGACAACGTTAATATGTTCATCTGGAACAACAGGTTGATCTGTGGTAATCTGAATTAGTGTCTGCTCATGGATTTGCCATCCCCACTCAATAGGAGAGAGTTTGTGTCCCATCCATTCCTGAACTGGCAAATATGCTCTGTATGAATGTTGACGTGCTGCATTACTTGTAGGTGGAAGGCTAGCGAGTTGATATGCACCACTCAGTGACAATCTTGCAACACCGCGTTTATATGCAACATGGCGGTATTTGTTTAGTGTGGAAGATTTGTCTGCACCACGTAATACAAGGAGGCACATTTCCCCTGCAGAAGCGACCTCACCTTGACTACTTGAATCGCGCATGAACACATCCATGTGAGGGCACCTATCACTGTTTGTACGAGAAAGGTTCATGGCTTTGCGTTTCCCCTGAATGTGGAGGGCTGATGTTGTATCACACTCGGTAAATGCGTGAATAAAAATTATATAGTGTGTAACATTACCTATGGCGGTCTGAAGTTCCTTGATACTAAACAGTGTTACTGGCTTACTGTGGCAAAGCATATATACATTCATAGAAGATGTTGCTCGTCCTACTAGCATGACAAACAGATCTGTATCAGTTCCAACTACCACTATCGGAGAGCCATTTAATGTTGGCAATTGAAGTGCTGTACTGACGACGAGTGTGTCAGCGTCTGACTCCGCATGTTTCACGATAATTCCAGCAGTCTCAAGAATTGGTGTCAGTGCTTGAATAAGACGCATTTTGTTTGTCCCATTTCCGAGGAACCTACTCTGGGATGTTGTCGTCGGCAAATTAGGTGAAACCAAGATATCTGCAGAAGTGCATTTTTTCGCTCTTAAATTTTGCTCAGCTGACTTTGTTGACAGAGACCAATCATAGCCATCTGAAACAACAGTGACAGCTACTTTGTAATGACTGAGAATGTAGGATTTGTAAGACTCACAAGCCTCCTTATACGTGGCAGGTTGTGGCCAAACTACTGTGTGAAGTAAATGACCTCCGTCTAACACAATAATGGAATCATCAGGAATTGTTGTTTGGCTTTGTTACAAGCGCTCTCATTATCATCCCCATAACACCTTTTGCTGTTTTACGCATTTGCCGATCATTCAGGAAGAGGGATGGAGGTTGTGGGGCTAGTGCATACTGTAGGAAAGTATCCAACTCAGAACTTGTGTATAGAACACAAGTTATCCTATTGAACAGCAATGAAAGATTGACAACAACTTAGGGAAATCTCAGCGTAGATCTTGACTATCATCCTTATCATAGCAGACTCGCCGATCTGGATAGCATTATCACAATTCACAGAACTAGCTGTCACAATTCCTGTAGCGATGCTAAACAAAAGTCCAGATTCTTGCTCAACAAATGGCGAATGAGCCTCCAGCCACTGGGTAAAGGATTTAAGATCAGTGTTGTCTCTTGAGTTCATTCGCTAGACGCAGGGCCTTATGCTGCTCTGATGTTCCTGAGTGGGTTGCTGTAAACCGCTCTAATTCAATGCAGATAGGGACACATTGTGGAAGGGCATGCACCCATTTTGTCAGAGTACTGTTGGTTATCTCGCGACCACGTGTCATGCCTCCAGATGATTTCAATAGACGAATTAGGAACTGTTCTATGGTTTGGTCAGAGAATACTTTATCCCAGAACTTGTCTGATCGCTGAATTGTAAAGTATCTCTTCTTAGTGAGCTGGTTATATTCCTCTGCTGGCATTTTGTGTGGCAGTTCCATCATTTGTTGAATATACAATTGGGCTAACTTGGCATAAGCAATATGTCCTGCAGCATGGAAGTGAGGCAGCATATGACTGATACAATATAGATGGAGTGGCCAGTCTCCTGTTCTCTCAGTCTGAACGAACATACGGATAATGGAAACTTGCTTAAAGCGCGTTCACATAATTGAGTGATTAAGTCACTAACTCGTTTGAAACACTCCTCAATAAGTATCACATCAGGATCCTGATCTTGCTCGAGAAATGACTTGTACAGTATACTGTTCAATTCATGAAAAGTCTTCATGTCTCCTTTAGGTACAAGCAATGAATAATTTGTATCCAGCTCAATCCCTATCTTGGCTGGGCCAAAGATCTGTATTGCATGGCGTATGTCTTAAATGTCTTAAAATATAAACTTTATTTGGACGAGATGTCAAATGTGCAAAATGTGATCGTCTCGCAGTACCTTTTCATTCGTTTATTGTAAGCCAAATACAGTCGCTATTTGAAGACACTACCTATTGGATTTATGAGCAAGAAATAATGAGTAATGCATCACAATATCTATTGCCAGAGATCGAGTGTATCAAATTAGATAGCATGTAATGATGTCATCGACGCAACATTCTTTATAAGCTTACACTTATTTAAACACAACAACAAAGTAAGTAATCGACTCGAGTGGGATATCTGGTCTATACATCTAAAAAATATTTTATTTTATCAGGAAGATGAGATTTTTAAATTTAAATATTTCCATATGAACACGTATAATTAGGTATTATACATTTATGCCTGCTGCATCTTTAGCACACACAGGAAACTCGGGGACCTTTGTTATGTTGTTTCTAATGATTATATGAAACTTTCCTGAAAAGTTCAGCTTAGTACATTTATTTCTATGTTGGGCCTATTTTCGACCTAATGCTCCTGGACTACTAGTCTGATACACAGTTGTTTGTCATTCAATATAAAATTTAATTTAATAATTATGATATAGGCTTATATGTATATATATTTCATATTTTAAGAAATCGTATTCGTTACAATTATGTTAATAAAATAAAACAATAACGTGCTCTGAAATCACATTATTTTTCTCTTAAATTATTCAAACAAGTAAATCCCCTGATTGGATAAAACAATGTGCGGTGATGCTTCACTAAATTGTGACGTCATGTCCGGTCAGCTGTGCTGCTGTCGACGTATTTATGTTGGCGCCTATATTTAGACCATTTTCTGCAAACCTGTTTCATGTTGTTTGTACAAACACGTGACACCATCTGCCCTTCAACATAGCCGATTAAGACAGGCGTGGACTTGGTTTCATGCCCTTCAGAGGTCAAATCCATCAGCAAAGTTCAAGGTCAAACGCTACCACCCATTAACTCTTAAATGTATCTTAACTATCGATATGCAAATTTCAGACAGGACTTCATCTTCGGGGGTGGCCCACTTGATTTATGCAAATGAGGTCATTCCAGATGTACTCTTTCACCACCACCAAGATGAAATGTTTCTATATAGAAGGCAGTATCATAGCAGTGCACATAGCCAGCCCAGTTAATAATTAGGTTATACATACAAGTTAATCAGTGTTCTTTTCTTATTCGGGAAGATGCAATGCAGACGCCCACTATCCATGCCAACAACATACACATACTCCACTTTCAAAAGGAATCCAAATACTGATTCAACATGGAGTTAAAATGTATATTATGTCAAGATGATAAGAGTTGGAGAGGCATTGCACGGGCCGGCCAATGACACAAAATGTGACAACATAGAAAATGACTTCGGTGTTTGCTAAAAATCCAAAAATCACGTTGTTCTTGCTCCACTGCCATTCAAAACCTAAATTTCGAAGCCCTTGCATGGTGTGTCCTTGACTTTATTGTGTCATGAAGGAAAGCGGTAGTCATCGTGCAAAGCCATACTAAATAAATCCAAGATCGAATGACTACAGCAGGTCACCTAGAAGCGTCCTGACATGGCTCCGCATAAAGACACACGCAGTAAAGGGTGGAATCTTCCACAGAGAACTGAATTTTGAATTGCACAACCGAAACAAATGCTGAAAATCCACTCCGCCAGGTGATGGCAAAAGAGCTGGATCGTCGACTAAAGAAATCAGCTAAAATCCTAGAAGATGAGCAGCTAATCGCGAACATGAGTGCTGGTGATCTGATAACTCAAGAAGCGAAGTACCATGGTCCTTACGAGCTCGCTATGCCTATGAAGTAACAGCTGTCGTTCTCTATGTACACTGAGTACCGACTATCACTTGCACCTGAGGATACCCCGGAGGATATTGATACCTGGACTGCAAGGTTGTTCGCACTCGACAGTTTCAGAACATGCATCGTGTTCTTCAACTGGAGCTCCTTACTTTGGTGTACGTACATTCGACCAGAGAGGCAAAGCCCGACCATTACAAATCAAGCCTGACCGGACGTACCCCCCCCCCCCTACATGAGAGGGGTGCCAGTCCACATCCGTGGCACGGTCATGCTATCCAAGCTACTTCCTCAGATAGCATCTGAGTTTGAATATTGGCACATCACAGTTAACAAAACTGGGCTGTGATTTTCGAGCATGGCAGTTGATCAGGCTCATGAGTAGAACAGATATGGAGTGAATAAAGACATGCATGTTATCAAGTTGACCTTGGCCGTAACCGCAGACTCTTCCAAAATGGCAGTATCGTAGCACATAACCGCCCCACTGTCTGCTCCAGCGACGTTCATCAGCATTATGACAGCATCAACACAACCAGACATACTTAATTTCGAAAAGTGTTGGTCTGGATCCCAAACCCACAAACAAGTTTCCCCAGAGGTAACTAATGCTCCCTATATTATGAGCTGTTTGCCTGCTGCAAGACACAATACAACAATTTCAGTGAGCAATAACTCTGGACATGCTCAATATTTTGAAAAAAAACTGGACTAAAAATTGTTGTGGATTGGTTAACCCCTATGGAACGTGTAGTCTCCAGAAATTCACCATGTATACATTTAACAACCAGGCATGCTGTAGAACAAGGACGCGAGAGTAACATTTAACAACCAGACGTCCTTTAGCACAATGACGCGAGAGTAACATTTAACAACAAAACATATAGCACAAGAAGGCGAGAGTAACATTTGAAAATAGATACTTGTTTATTTCACACGTAGCAGTACACTAATTTAACACATGAAGATAGTTTTCGTACTCACTATGTGAGAAATGCGGTTATTTATTGTCCAGATTGAAGACTGTACAGTATGACACGTGGTAACTTATTTATGACCAGTATTGTATTGATTACGGGATTGTTTTTAGATCATTCTCGTTTTGAGAGGAGCACCAACATAAGCCGTGGTTATAATATGTATAGGCCTATATTCCAATGGCGAAGACAATGTCTTAGGAAACTAATCAATTATGGCATATATCATGTCTCGCACATTCACGTTCTCGTGACGAGACTGTCGATAGAATGAGATGTGATGCTTATTACAGGTATTCAAATTCTGTGTAGTCAGCGTCTCTGCCACCTCTCTTCTGTAACGGGTCCTGAGATAACAGCATCTGAAACAAACAGGCCGAAGCATCTTAGCATATCAACATATGTATATACCTGATAGGCCCTACTTTAAATTCTTCATGCTAGAGAAGCCACGAATACTTTAAATTCTTTATTCTTGATGAGACACGCTCGCGAATCCTGCAGCGTACCCATGATAGAAGTATGGATAATCCACAGTCCTGCATTCAGGCACAGGCTAGATACGGCGACACCACTCACCTTTATATTATCATCTGGGCACACATTAACATCCCAATAATCGGATCCGTGTACGGTGACCGCACTCTTTACTAAACCCAGTGAATATTGCCCATTCCGAGCCGTGCGTTTCTCTGGGGCGTCTAAGGCATGTTTCTGTCAATAATAATAATAATAATAATAATAATAATAATAATAATAATAATAATAATAATAATAATAATTTCTATATTATGATCACAATTACGCATATGACGTCATAATCAACTACATCGCGTGTAGACCGACGTCATAATCAATATACTTTCCACGTTATCAATCTATCATATGACGTCATAATCAACTACCCGACGTGTAGAATGACATCATAATTAATGACGTCATGAATGCATATTTGCAGACCAACTATGCGTTGTGTAGCCTACGAATTGTTGAATATTTTTGAAAGGCATCAACAGCACCCAGTCATATTAGTTAGAGAATATTCAACAGCTTAAATGTATAGTTTTCAGGAAATTGATAGTATAGTTAGGGCATTCTAGGATCGATAAATCCCAACACAGCGAAGTGCGGGTGCCGCTTAGATAGAGATGGACGGGGCATATCTAAAACTGGAAAGGTACATTATGTCATGATTGACGCCATTTAATCAGTCATAAATGCGTATTAGTTCAAGTTGTACGAATTAAATGTACACTGTTGCTGCCAATTAGTTTCCAGCATATTTAACAGCTTACCTGTATGTCTGATTACTGTATTCTGCGGCTGTAGTAGTAGTAGAAATATCCCACAGCTGCAATCAGTCCTTCTTCGTTTTTGCCCACTGTGTCTTGTCTTGTCCTCAGCCAAAATCATTAGCTTCCTCAGGTACATTCTTGACTTGAGTGTACCGAGTCCTGCTTTCTTGAGGTCACCTCGTAGCACGCCTAACAGATTTATGCAATGCCGCCCTCTCCTGGTTTCATATTTGCTGGCTCCGAGTAGGGCGAATTCCAAAGCTCTCTGCACTGGTGCCGCTTCTGGCATCCTTAGCACATGGCCAAACGTGGGCCATCTTTGCTGGGCGACTTGTACAGACAGCGTCGACGTATTACACATCTTGTATAGTGCATCGTTGGAAATTATGTTGTCTGGCCATCAGTGTCCAGTGATGGCGTGTAGGTGTTTGCGGTGGAAGGCATCGAGTTTGTCCAGAGCTGCCTTTGGAGCTGCCCAGCTGTTACGGTTATACAGCATCAAGGATACGCAGGTTGCATTGTATAAACGTAGCCTTTTTATCAAGGCATCTTTGATCTACGAATCCATAGCTTCCAGAAGGACTGGAAAGCTATGTTCCCCATGACACAGCGTCCAGCAATATCAGCAGTACTGCAAAGCGGTGAGCCTAGGATTTTACTTTTCCTCCATGGTTCGCCGGCGCAAACTGGATCGGCATTTTCTTTTTAGTTTCATGCTTTATAGATAGGCATATGTTGGTGAACTCTGATTTGGATTCATTCATAAAAAGTTCTCAATTTTTAGTTTGCTTGCAGCTATTGGGAGAAGTTCGTCAAGGGGTTTCTTTTTTCGTCGTCTATGAAGTCCACATCGTCAACATGTTCCATCTCTAGTGGCATACCCGGTATTAACACTGGGGTGCCTGGTCTTGTGGAACTTTCCACGAACGGATTTCAATGCAGCAGCAATGTAACAGGTGAAAAGCACCGGAGATAGACCATCTCCCTGTGGGAAGCCGATTGATGTCTCAAACTCTACAGACTTCACTGATTTGACTCGTACTCTCAGCTTGGTGGCTGCAAGCAGTAGTCTCACCAGTCATAGCTCAGCTTCATTGCAACTGGCCTGGCATAGTACATCTAGGATCGTTGAGCGTTTAATTGTGGTGAAGGCTCGTGACATGTCAATGACCATTTGGTGGAAATCCCAGTGTTTGGACATGACTACCGACATAAGCATGCGTTGAGCTCATACAATGTCTGCGCAGCTGCATCCACGTTTGAAGCCACTTTGCCATGATCCGGTGAAGTCATCGATCTTGTCTTGGATGCGGCATGGAGTAACATTAGATAGGATTTTCCGTATGCTGTTGAGGAGCACAATGGGCTGCAGATTGGCTGGGGCCAGGTGGCTTCTTGGGATTGGGTAGTGCGATAAGGGTGCCTTGGTCAACAGCGTCGATGGGAAGGGGGCGCATAAAAGCTGAATTGATTAGGTGCCTGATCGGTTTTGAGATAATGTCACTTGCATATTTGAATAGTTCATTGCTCATGCCATCGGGTCCAGATGCACGTCCATTTTTCAGGGCTTTAAGTGCCTTCCCAACGTCTGATGTTTTAATTGGTGCTAGTAATGGCCTCCTGAGAACTGGTGCAAGGGCTCATCGTGGTCAGTGAACTGTTCCTTGAACCATTTTCGAATCGCCTCGGCTTTTCCCTGGTCAGTTCAGATAAAGTGTCCATCAGGGTTGTGTACAGTGAGTGGTGGTGTGTAGTCTGTAACTCCCAGTGTCGCTGATGAGCTTGGGTAGGCTGTAGGTGACTCTACCCTCTTGCCTGGTATGGCGTTTATATAATAGGTAGAGATAGTTCATCTGAAGGCATGTAATGACTGGCTTATAGTCAGAATTGAGGTATGTGCCTCCATAGGAACGAACATTCCGGAGTAAGGGTTTTGCTTCTGTCTTGCATAATATGAAGTCTTTTTGGTTGAAGATGGCTGTTGTAGCCTTAAAACCTTTTGGGGCTTTGCGATCAGCAATGTGTCCAGTCCATGTTGTCCGGTGACGGCATGGGTGTTTGAAAGCCATATTTGTGGCAAATAGGCCATTGGAACTAAGGAATGCCACCAGTGCATCTCCATTGCTGTTGCGTGTGCCCTCTCCATATAATCCCATGCTTAAGCCAAGTCCTGAACCTTTGTCCGCAATTCCGAGTTTACTCAGCTTGGAGTTGAAATCGCAACACACGAACAGTTGTCATCTAGCTGGGATTGTAATGGTGGAGCTCAGTTCTGCATAGAATGAATCTAATATTGCTGGATTCTCTTTGAATTTTTCGGAGGCTGGGCCATATGAGTTGACAATGCGACATTTAGTGAGGTGTTTTCACGTAAGTAATGCCAGGTCGATGAATGCAATGCAATCACTGACGTATTAAAAACTAATGACATGGTCCAAGATCCTTGGTTCGATTACGAAGCCTAAACACATGTTTTTGCTCCATGAGCACTGGTTTATGGCCTGTCTGTAGTTTCTGCTTTGAGTGTTTAGCTACTTTAGTCTCTTGTATGCATGTAATATCGATGTTGTAGTGTTCACAGTCTGCACCTAAGGTTTGCCTCTTTGATGTTGCACTCAGACCACGTACATTCCACGTAGCTATGGTAAGATCCTGGGAATATCGCGTCGTCCGAGGATGTCGAGCACAGTTTCTTGTTTGAAGAAGATTAGACATAATCAGAGTTGCCGCTGTATGCGGATGTCAGCTCGCAATCCTTGATGACTTAGTTTCCCAACAAAGTTGGTACTTACGGAGGAGACCGGCGTGGAGGTGTCATCTTTCTCTCCCATAAATTACCTGTACAGTTTCCTCGAAATTGAGATTCAGAGAGTGCAGGGATCGATCGATTGGTGCCAACATGGACACATCGTGGGGAGCTTAGCTAGAGATGGGCAGGGTTTAGCTAGAAATGGGCGTGGCTTAGCTAGAGATTGGCGAGGCTTGGCTAGAGATGGGCGGGGCATAGCTAAACCTGTATTCCTCCATTGCACTGACCTTTAGGAAGCTGACCGCAGCGTTGATATCCACATAGCTCATCTCTATCTTACACATCCACGTTAATATGGCAAATGGCTGTAACATATCACAAATAATCCTTCATTTTCAGCATTTATTCATGCATCAGGATGACTAAGGAATAAAACGTTTGATCGTATCTGTTGGAGAGAGCTTTCTCACACGTCTACTAAAAATGTCAATTAACAATAATTAACAGTTCCTAATTAGCTTCAGAAGCAGGTTATTCATTTTTAAGTTAGACAGCTTTGAAAAGTACATCACATCCTATTCTGAAAAAATAAAATTGTGGAACAAATATTGATTAAAACATGGTTTGTGTTGATTTTCTATTGATGCCCCCTACCGAAGCATAAATTCTGAAACTTAAGAATGGATATTTTACCCCTATACAGTTCTCTAACTAAAGTTTCCTTTGTACGCAAATGGATAATCAAATACTAGCGACCTCCTTGCCTATATATGAGGGACGAGGATCTAATTTACATAGCAAAGGATCAGCTATAGCAAATCTACAGCAGAAGCTGGAAGATTGTGACTATGTTAGAGGAGGTATAAGCGCATGCGTGCATCTGTTGTGAATGGTGTCCATTATGCTTACAAACACATGCATATGAATTGGCTGATGTGATTTGACATTGGTACTTTTGAAGAATATTTTATAATCACACTAAAGTATCAGTCTTACCATGCTCTCTGTAAGCTTTCTGTTTGGTGTAATAATATGTCGTCTGAGACACGATGTTGCAATGTTCTTGAACAGCGCGAGTGTCGATTCTTCCACACATGGATGGTAGAGAAATACAGCTGCACCATGCTGGCAAGCAAGATGAACATTGGTCAATATGTCTTATGTAGGGATAACAACCCACTATTCATGGACAAGCAGGATGGACATATGATCAATGAGCCTTCTGTAGGGATAACAACCGACTATTCATCGACAAGATTGATGGACACTGGTCAATATCTCTTATGTTGGGATAACAACCCACTATTCATGGACAAGCAGGATGGGCATAGGGGCAATGAGTCTTATGTATGGATAACAACCCAGTATTCGTGGACAAGATGGACACCGGTTAATATGCCATAGATAAGGATTACACCCCACTATTAATGGGACACTTCAATGTAGTAAACTTATTTGAAACATAATGTCAACATCAGGAATATGTTGACCCAAACACAAAGATTCTTCATAAATTGTGAATGTATTTAATATAAACACATGCATACAGCGGATAAAGTTACTTTAAGGTAGAATAATATTAGATAAACATTGTTTATAGATAGATAGCAATTGTCGGTAATGGAAAACTTACAACCAAGTTTACCATTAAGCCATTGTTAAAATCATGTCATGTTTAATAAGTAATCCACATTTAGATCTATGGGTGAATACTGCATGAATTTAAGTTTTAACATAAACCTTACCTCCATGCTGTGTAACCATCGCTGTGGTGGGCAGTATAGATAGTCACCATACATAGGCCAGAGCGGTCGATGTTCACCACTGTAATAGAACAATCAGCGTAATAGTTTAACACTGAGTATTTTAAAAGCTCTCATACAACGGATCCTCACTGGGCTCGAATTGCTCATACACGCACCCACACACGCACGCACGCATGTACGCATGCATGCATGCACACACTCGCACGGACGCACTCACATGCGTACGCGTGGTGACCGCACGCGTGCGCACACTTGAGATTACAGAGGGGACTGTTAAAAGGCCCTAAAGAACCTAAACATCAGAAAATCTCCAGAGCCAGACAGTATCCATCCAAGAGCTCTCAAAGAGAACCACTGGCAGAATCATTTGCTACGCCATTAACGAATATATATATATATATATATATATATATATATATATATATATATATATATATATATATATATATATATATATATATATATATATATATATATATATATATATATAAATATATATATAAATATATATATAAATATATATATATACACCTGTGCAAAAGTTAAGCACCAGCAAAAACAATAGAACGTAGGAACATGATGGTACAACTAGGCTGCCATACTTTTTGTCCCAGCGTTAGCTGACATAATTCCAAGTACGAAATGCACATGCATGCATGACTTCACGCCGCTTGATGTCCGTGCGTGGCAGGAAACAGCACACGTGTTCAGTTATGTAAAAGTCCAGTTTGAGGTGTAGAACATTACATACAGATTTAGGCGACAAGATTAGGAATTTTGTGTTCATGACCGTGGTTTATTTGTACAGAGAGAATTAGCTCTTGATTGTGAACCGCTATGGCAAGACGAAGGTTAAGTGATCGTGTGAAATGGCAAATCATAGGCATGCATACCACTGGTATGTCATGCAGAGAGATTGGCAGACAGCTGAACATTAACCATACTGTAATCAGTCGTTTGATTGCAAAACATGGGCAAACTAACGAGGTGAAGGAGAGGCCTAGATCTGGAAGACCGAAGAAGACTACTGCCCGTGATGATCGAGCCCTAGTACGCCTTGTTAGGAGATCTCCATTCACCAACAGCAGAGTGCTCAGCCAGCAATGGGAAACGCGCAATAGAGTGTCAATGTCTACCGTCAAAAGGAGACTGTATGCTGCTGGCATGAAAGCTAGGAGACCTGTCAGACGTCCTCTCCTCACTGCACACCACAAAGAGGAGCGTCTGAGGTGGTGCAACGAAAGAAGACACTGGAACATGAGATCCTGGAGACGGGTACACTGGTCCGATGAAAGTCGGTTCCTGCTTCATGCCACAGATGGTCGAACTCGTGTATGGAGGTCCAGACGCACGGCGTACGACCAACGTAACATCATGGAAGAAGTTCCATTTGGTGGAGGTTCCGTTATGATATGGGGGTGCATCTCATTTGATTGTAAGCTGGATCTGTTGACTGTACCTGGAACACTAAATGGACAAGGATATCAAGATTCCATACTGGATAGAGTTGTGGTCCCTCATTTTGTAAATCATGCACCCGGAACCCACCCTATATTCATGGATGACAACGCCCGACCACATCGTGCTAGAGCTGTGCATGAATACCTCCGCCAGAATGCCATCGAAACCCTACCATGGCCAGCAAGGAGCCCTGACATGAACCCTATTGAGCATATCTGGGACATTCTGGGAAACATGGTGAGAAGGAGGGATCCTCCTGTGCAGAACCTACAGGAAATAACAGACGCACTCCATCTTGAATGGCAACGAATACCACAATGGCGTATCGGTCGGTTGGTGACCAGCATGAGACGTCGTGTCCAGGCCGTCATCCAGGCACAAGGTGGATATACCCGGTATTAATAATGACAGTCTCAAACTCGTGCACAGATGTTAAACTTCGTTTTCAGACACCATTAATGACAATCTAGCCACGTGTGTCAACTGTAGGGCAATAGTTGTCAGTTGTGTCAACGTAACCATATTCAGGCCTTGTTTTCAAGTTCAAACAAAAACATACAGTGTTTCCCCACCATCATAATCAGCATTCCTCTAGTTGCATTATTACCTCTTGCACTAAGATGGATGGGTACATAAATGTTTATGCTATTGCTTTCTTCATAGCACATGAATATACCCTCGCATGTGCGTAAAAATAGGGTGGTGCTTAACTTTTGCACAGGTGTATATATATATATATATATATATATATATATATATATATATATATATATATATATATATATATATATATATATATATATATATTCAACATGATTGAGATCTATGTCAGTTCCAGAAGAGTGGAAGAAAGCTAAGATCTCGGCACTATTTGAGAAAGGCGACAGAAACAGGCTGGGAATTAAAGACTGGTAAGTCTAACCAGCATCCTATGCAAGGTAATGGAAGGCATAGTTAGGAACAATATTATGTGCTACATGACTGAGAATAAGTTCGTTAGTAAAAAATGGTTCGGATTTATTAGTGGCAGGTCAACAATACTGCAGCTTCTTCATGTCCTCTACAAATGGATAAAGGCGATTGATGAATGCCATTCCGTAGATGCAATATATCTGGATTTCAAATAGGCCTTTGATACAGTCCCATGCACAAGGCCTGGATGGATTAAATCATTCCTTAGTAACCGTGTTCAACAAGTAGCCGTAAATGGTGAGCAGTCAAGCTGGATGGATGTTACTAGTGGAATCCCTCAGGGGAGTGTGTTGCGCGCCATTGATTTTTGTCAATAAATGACTTGCCAGGATACGTGATCTCCAACGCATACCTCTTTGCAGACGGCACTATGATTTTCCGGACTATTAAGCCATACGACAATACCGCATGACAGGCAGACCTGAATGAGCTATCTTAGTGGTCAAACACCTGGCTTCTTCTCTTCTTCGCTTCCATCCAGACAAGTGTGTACAATGACTTTTAGGTGACCACTCACCAAGGGCAGGAGCATGTACCTGCCTTATTATCGCCGATTTAAAAACCGTGACATCTAGCAATCCGAAGAAGAGAAAAGGACACAGGAGTGGTCATATACGAACCATTAAACTTCGAAAGACACATAACATAAAAGGTGATCAAAGCAAAAAGTATGTTTGCAATTATTAGACGAGCATCTGTCAACTTCAATGAGAAACACTTCATTCCACTATGGAAGGCAATGGTAAGGAGCCATCTCGACTATGGCGCAGCTGTTTGGTTCCCATGCAATAAGTCAGTGATAACACTCATAGAAAATGTGCAGAGGAGAGCAGCCAAACAGATACCTGGTCTAAGGGAGCTTAGCCATGAGGAAATGCTGAAAAGACTGAAACTGCCTACACTGACACTTCTAAGAGTTCACGGCGATGCGACCGAAGTAGGCCTATGCAAACTGGAGAGAACAGCAAATAATATATGACTATACAGTACCGATAAAAATCGGAAGAGGAAGTGCACAGTATCATGATGAAGAAGATCTCACCACTTAGAGCACAGCAGATATTCCAGGTGAAGCAATTCAACAAATATCATCCATTCACCATCTTCCGGATCAGGCGGAAAATCGATAACACGGACAAGGAAGTAAATAACCACTTGAATAAGTTTAGCCTTAACCGACCACATAACAGTTATATAGCTTCACAGTTTTCACAAGCCCATGGTACAACTACGAACGGTCATGCAATGAATATCATGTGATTGATGGTTTTGTCATGCTAGAGAAATAATCTGTCTGGCGAAATGAGAGACTCTAAGATTAAGTATACTGGCTTACCAGATGGCTGTGAAAGAAGAAATGAGTAACTACTATAGTACATATATAATCCAATATATAAGCTTACAAAAAGTCATATTTCTGAAGCCCATCATCTAGGCGTTACAAACCTTAAAGGAATCCTGTCCTTGTAATGAATAGGTGTCGTCATACATTTGTGTAATGGCTGGAACATAGAATGGTATATTATATGTTGTGTTACATACTGGACATTGATTGTATCTAGAGAAAAACGATTTATACCATATGGCGTCATAATCAACAACGTCACATGTAGGCTGACGTCATAATGAATGACGTCATGAATCACGCGATTTAGACCGTCATAAACGCTTAATAGTCCGCCAAGTTGTACGTGTTGTATGGCTTTACTATTTAATACACATTCTGTTGAATATTTTGAAACTAATTTGATTGGCCTTCTATAGGAAGCAAATGCACCCAGTCACATTAGTTTCAAAATATTCAACAGCTTACCCTGACAGTGTATAGTTTTCTGGCAATTGAAACTTGGAGAGTACAGGGATCGATCGATCCCAACACGGGCAAAGCGTGGGTGGAGCTTAGCTAGAGATGGATGAGGTGTAGCGAGAACTGTATTCATCCATTGCTAGGATTATTGGCATGATATTCTACGTCATGAAGTACAGCAATGAATCAGTGAACACGTGATTACTGGCAGGCTATTCTACGTCATGAAGTACAGCAATGAATCAGTGGACACGTGATTACTGGCAGGCTATTCTACGTCATGAAGTACAGCAATGAATCAGTGAACATGTGATTACTGGCAGGCTATTCTACGTCATGAAGTACAGCAATGAATCAGTGAACACGTGATTACTGGCAGGCTATTCTACTTCATGAGGTACAGCAATGAATCAATGAACACGTGATTACTGGCATGCTATTCTACATCAAGAAGTACAGCAGTGAATCAGTGAACACATGATTATGTAATGAAGAGACAAACATCCAGCTATGCTCCGCCCGTTTCTAGCTATGCCTCGCCAATTTCTAGCTATGCCCGTCCATTTCTAGCTATACCCTGCCAATTTCTAGCTAAGCACCGCCCATTTCTAACTAAGCACCGCCCATTTCTAGCTCAGCCCCAACAACTGTTTACGTAGCTATGCCCGATCATTTATTTCTATCTACGCACCGCCTATTTCTAGCTATGCACCGCCAATTTGTACCTAAACACCTCACATTTCTAGCAATGCCCCACCCATTTCCAGCTATGTCCCACCATTTTTAGCTATTCCCGCCCATTTCTAGCTATACCTTGGCCATTTCTAGCTCACCCCACCCATTTCCAGCTCTGTCCAGTCCATTTCTAGCCATACCCCACCCATTTCCAGCTATGTCCCGCCCATTTCTAGCTATTCCCGCCAATTTTCAGCTATGACCCGCCCATTTCTAGCTATGCCCCACCCACTGTTTACGTAGCTAGGCCCCACCCATTTTAAGCTAAGCCACGCCCATCCACTCATTTCCAGCTATGCCCCGCCCATTTGTAGTTAAGCCCCACCCATTTCTAGCTCATCCCCACCCATTTCTAGCCATGCCCCGCCCATTTCTAGCTAAGCCTCGCCCATTTCTAGCTCAGCCTCACCCATTTCTAGCTATGCCCCGCCCATTTCTAGCTAAGCCTCGCCCATTTCTAGCTCAGCCCCACCCACTGTTTACGTGTGTTGGTTCGATTTATATACTTTGAGTTCTGAATTCCCGGAATCGTGATTTTAAGGTATATATACATGTAGGTTCTTAAATATTTTGAAAACTAATTTGATCGGTGGTGGGTGTGGGTGGGGTGGGGTGGGTGGGGTGGGTGGATGGGTGGGGGATGCATGTGACAACAACAATCAAATTAGTTTCAAAATATTCAACGAATTGTAAATTCATCGATGATCCCTACAATACGTAGGCCTATACTAGTGATGCACATGAGTGACAGCTCGGATCCCTCCATTGCACAGAGATTCTGGCTACCATCGTCCCACAAACCCCTTGAGTGACGATGATAGGCGAGAATAACGACTCAATGTGGGCACGTCCATTGCCTTGTAAACCAACTCTATTCAACCCAGTGTAGCCTACGTGACGCGAAACAACTTACTGCGTCAAAACAAGAAGGTTTGCCGCAAATACCAAACTATACTGTCAACGGCCATTAGAATTTCCCACCCTTCCGAAACGTAGGAAATGAGATCAGGACGAAATCATAATCAGAAAAGCACAACTTATGCTTCTCGTAGTTCATTTTCATAGAATCGTATGAAAGATTGCAATGCCTCCAGAACACTGGTTATCATTCTATACATCTACGTGCTTCTCACCATGGCCATTGGAGACGCGTCCAAACCAGTTGCATCTACTCCTATAATTAAGATATATAATTATACGGAGATGAGACTACTACATTCTCAAATAGGTGATGATTATTTGGATAAATACATGTATACGTATTTACCCTGTGTTCCTGTTTGTCGCAATGCATCCTGGGACCAATCTGTAAATAAAAAAGAAGAATATAAATATAATGATTATTGTGACATCATACACACGGTATAACTGATGTAGATTGTGACATCATAGCCATGGTATAGCTGATGTTCACTGTGACATCATAGACATTGTATAATTGATGATCATTGTGACATCACAGACACGGTATAATTGATGTTCATTGTAACATTATAGACACGGTATAACTGATGTTCACTGTGACATCATAGACAAGGTATAACTGATGTTCATTGTGACATTATAGACACGGTATAACTGATGTTCATTGTGACATTATAGACACGGTATAACTGATGTTCATTGTGACATCATAGACACGGTATAACTGATGTTCATTGTGACATTATAGACACGGTATAACTGATGTTCATTGTGACATCATAGACACGGTATAACTGTTGTTCATTGTGACATCATAGACACGGTATAACTGATGTTCATTGTGACATTATAGACACGGTATAACTGATGTTCATTGTGACATTATAGACACGGTATAGCTGATGTTCATTGTGACATCATAGACACGGTATAACTGATGTTCATTGTGACATCATAGACACGGTATAACTGATGTTCATTGTGACATTATAGACACGGTATAACTGATGTTCATTGTGACATCATAGACACGGTATAACTGATGTTCATTGTGACATCATAGACACGGTATAACTGATGTTCATTGTGACATCATAGGCACGGTATAACTGATGTTCATTGTGACATCATAGGCACGGTATAACTGATGTTCATTGTGACATCATAGACACGGTATAACTGATGTTCATTGGGACATCATAGGCACGGTATAACTGATGTTCATTGTGACATCATAGACACGGTATAACTGATGTTCATTGTGTTGTCTGGGCTAAGCCTAACGAAGAAAGTGCAGCAAGAAAACCCCGGAAGAACTAATAGAAACATAGTAATTAGAAGGAAAGAGTCATCTCTGAGTATGAAAGATCTTTCAAAAGCTGACGAGTAGCACGAGCTTTCCTTCGCGGTTCGAAGAGTAGTGGAACGAAATTAATACGGGAAGGAGACATCTTCTGGAGATGGTGATGGTAGCTAGAGATATGGACACTGATCAGCCAGAGTGCTTGATGAGCGTAGATGGCTTATTGCTTGGTGCCTGGCCCACGCGATACCTGCTGCTACAGCACCTACTTATACACTCACGTAGTGGTTGCTGGTACACTCATGGAGCCTTGACGCTCTGTCCCAGTGATAACCTTTGCCAATGATGTGGATGATCAGATGGAAGGAGCAGTGGATGGGTAAAACATGGAGTAAAATATCGGCTCTGCCTGTTCTAAGAGAAACTATCACTGACACTCTTTCAGCCGGATCGTTGCTAAAGAGGTCTATAAGAGAAAGATACCCGCGTGAGCCAATGGGTCATGAAGCTGTGTCTGCTAACACTGACCCCGAGCCAGGAGTGGTGTGTATATTGAGGTAATACTGATGAACATACAGGGGAGTGGAATAGATCATTAACGTGTGTTCTTTCTTACCTGAGTTTGTGGTAGATTCTTCTCCCCTTGACAGGTATATTCTAAATCTGCACCCGACACACCTGGCTCCCAGTCCACATACAGAGCATCCTGAAGAAACAACACAATGATGTGTACAAACTTCATTATTGTTTTCCTGCCGAAGCATGATCGTGTTACAGCTTACTGTCCACCAGCCTACACTCCATTAGCTTCCCATAAATTAGCTTACCGTCCAATAGCTTACCGTCCATTAGCTTACTGTCCATTAACTTACAGCCAATTAGCTTACCATTCATTAGCTTACCGTCCATTAGCTTACCATCCATTAGCTTACCGTCCACCAGTCTACTGTCCATTAGCTCACCATCAATTACCTTACTATCTATTAGCTTACCGTTCACCAGCTTACCATTTATTAACTTACCGTCTAGTAGCTTATCGTCCAGTAGCTTACCATCAATTACCGTCCATTAGCTTACCATCCATTAGTTAACCATCCATTAGCTTACCATCATTTAGCTTACTATCCATCAGCTTACTATCAATTAGCTTAATCTTCATTAGCTTATCACCCATTAGCTTGTCATCAATTAGCTTACCAACAATTAGGTTAACGTCCATAAACTTACCATCCATTAGTTTACCATCCATTAGCTTATCATCCATTAGTTTACCATCCATTAGCTTACCATCATTTAGCTTAACATCCATTAGTTTATCATCCATTAGCTACCCATCCATTAGCTTACCATCATATAGCTTACTATCCATTGGCTTACCATCCATTATCTTACCATCAATTAGCTTACCATCCATTAACTTACCATCCATTAGGTTACGTCTTTTAGCTCACCATCCATTAGCTCACCATCCATTACCTTACCATCCATTAACTTACCTTCCATTAGCGCACCATCCATTAGCTTACCATCCATTAGCTTACCGTCCATTATCTTACCATCCATTAGCTCACCATCCATTAGCTCAACGTCCATTATCTTACCATCCATTAGCTCACCATCCATTAGCTCACCATCCATTACCTTACCTTCCATTAGCTTACCATCCATTAGCTTAGCATCCATTAGCTTACCATCCATTAGCTCACCATCCATTAGCTTACTGTCCATTAGCTTATCATCCATTAGCTTACCATCCATTAGCTCACTATCCATTAGCTTACAGTCCATTAGCTTACAATCCATTAGCTCCCTATCCATTAGCTTACTGTCCATTAGCTTACTATCCATTAGCTTACCATCCATTAGCTCACCATCCATTGCCATCCATTAGGTTTCTGTCCATTAGCTCACCATCCATTAGCTTACCATCCATCAGCGTACCATCCATTAGCTTACCATCCATTAATTTACCATCCATTAGCTTACCATCCATTAGCTTACCATCCATTAGCTTACCATCCATTAACTTACCATCTATTAGCTTACCATCCATTAGCTTACCATTCATTAACTTTCCATCCATTAGCTTACAATCCATTAGCTTATAATCTATTAGCTTGCCATCCATTAGTTACCATCCATTAGCTCATTATCAATTAGCTTCCTATTCATTAGCTTACACCCTTTAGCTCACCATCCATTATCTTACCTTCCATTAGCTTCCTATCCATTACCTTACCTTCCATTAGCTTACCTTCCATTAGCCTACCATCCAATAACTTACCATGCCATAGCTTACTATCCATTAGCTTACCGTCAATTAGCTTACCATCCATTAGCTCACCATCCATTAGCATACTGTCCATTAGCTTATCATCCATTAGCTTACCATCCATTAGCTCATTATCAATTAGCTTCATATCCATTAGCTTACGTCCTTTAGCTTACCACCAATTAGCTTACCGTCCATTACCTTACCACCCATTAACTTACCGTCCATTACCTTACCATCCATTAGCTTACAATCCATTACCTTATCTTCCATTACCTTACCATCCATTAGCTTACCATCCATTAGCTTATGATTCCATTACCTTACCATCCATTAGCTTACCGTCCATTACCTTATCATCCATTACCTTACCATCCATTAGCTCACCATCCATTACCTTACCATCCATTAGCTTACCATCCATTACCTTATCATCCATTACCTTACCATCCATTACCTTACCATCCATTACCTTATCATCCATTACCTTACCATCCATTACCTTACCATCCATTACCTTACCATCCATTACCTTACCATCCATTAGCTTACCATCCATTAGCTTACCATCCATTAGCTTACCATCAATTACATTACCATCCATTAGCTTACCATCCATTACATTACCATCCATTAGCTTACCATCCATTACATTACCATCCATTAGCTTACCATCCATTACCTTACCATCCATTACCTTACCATCCATTAGCTTACCATCCATTAGCTTACCATCCATTACCTTACCATCCATTAGCTCACCATCCATTACCTTACCATCCATTAGCTCACCATCCATTACCTTACCATCCATTACCTTATTATCCATTACCTTATTATCCATTACCTTACCATCCATTACATTACCATCCATTAGCTTACCATCCATTAGCTTACCATGCATTACCTTACCATCCATTAGCTTACCATCCATTACCTTACCATCCAATAGCTCACCATCCATTAGCTGACCATCCATTAGCTTACCATCCATTAGCTCACTATCCATTAGCTTACTGTCCATTAGCTTATCATCCATTAGCTTACCATCCATTAGCTCACTATCCATTAGCTTACAGTCCATTAGCTTACAATCCATTAGCTCCCTATCCATTAGCTTACTGTCCATTAGCTTACTATCCATTAGCTTACCATCCATTAGCTCACATTCCATTGCCATCCATTAGGTTTCTGTCCATTAGCTCACCATCCATTAGCTTACCATCCATCAGCGTACCATCCATTAGCTTACCATCCATTAATTTACCATCCATTAGCTTACCATCCATTAGCGTACCATCCATTAGCTTACCGTCCATTACCTTACCATCCATTAGCTCACCATCCATTACCTTACCATCCATTAGCTTACCATCCATTACCTTACCATCCATTAGCTTACCATCCATTACCTTACCATCCATTAGCTTACCATCCATTAGCTCACCATCCATTACCTTACCATCCATTACCTTACCATCCATTAACTTACCATCCATTAGCTTAGCATCTGTTATCTCACCATCCATTACCTTACCGTCCATTACCTTACCATCCATTGGCTCACCATCCATTACCTTACCATCCATTGGCTCACCATCCATTAGCTTACCATCCATTAGCTTACCATCCATTAGCTTACCATCCATTAGCTTACCATCCATTAGCTTACCGTCCATTACCTTACCATCCATTACCGCATCATCCATTAGCTTACCATCGATTAGCTTACCATGCATTAGCTTACAATCGATTAGCTTACCATCCATTAGCTTACCATCCTGTAATAGCTAAATATACCATTGTATTTTGTAGCTTTCACATTGAAGGATTCAATAAAGGTAACAACAAGACTCAAACTGGATATACGTGAAACTCAATGTTATTGTGTACTTCTATAAGCTTTCGCACATAAATATACTTCCGCACATAAATATACTTCACCGCGGTGCTTTCTTAAGTCTGCTTCACCGAGGCACATCCTTAGTTCCCGGATATGAAGGATAATTACCATCGCTATTAGAGCAACACTGAGTGTAACATTTGTTCTTGTTATCATCACTAGTAGAGTAACTCGCCTAGTACAGCCTTTATTGTTGTTATCATCAATAGTAGAGTAACTCGCCTAGTACAGCCTTTATTGTTGTTATCATCAGTAGTAGAGTAACTCGCCTAGTACAGCCTTTATTGTTGTCATCATCAATAGTAGAGTAATTCACCTAGTACAGCCTTTATTGTTGTTATCATCAATAGTAGAGTAACTCGCCTAGTAAGACGTTATTGTTGTTATCATCAATAGTAGAGTAACTCGCCTAGTAAGTCTTTATTGTTGTTATCATCAATAGTAGAGTAACTCGCCTAGTACAGCCTTTATTGTTGTTATCATCAATAGTAGAGTAACTCGCCTAGTACAGCCTTTATTGTTGTTATCATCAATAGTAGAGTAACTCGCCTAGTAAGTCTTTATTGTTGTTATCATCAATAGTAGAGTAACTCGCCTAGTACAGCCTTTATTGTTGGTATCATCAATAGTAGAGTAACTCGCCTAGTACAGCCTTTATTGTTGTTATCATCAATAGTAGAGTAACTCGCCTAGTACAGCCTTTATTGTTGTTATCATCAATAGTAGGGTAACTCGTCCAGTACAGCCTATATTGTTGTTATCATCAATAGTAGAGTAATTCACCTAGTACAGC
The DNA here is from genome assembly GCA_034401795.1 of Chaetoderma sp. LZ-2023a. Classification (NCBI taxonomy): domain Eukaryota; kingdom Metazoa; phylum Mollusca; class Caudofoveata; order Chaetodermatida; family Chaetodermatidae; genus Chaetoderma; species Chaetoderma sp. LZ-2023a. Next base: position 5,879,926 of record CM067370.1, on the reverse strand, counting down.
CTTTATTGTTGTTATCATCAATAGTAGAGTAACTCGCCTAGTAAGCCGTTATTGTTGTTATCATCAATAGTAGAGTAACTCGCCTAGTACAGCCTTTATTGTTGGTATCATCAATAGTAGAGTAACTCGCCTAGTACAGCCTTTATTGTTGTTATCATCAATAGTAGGGTAACTCGCCTAGTACAGCTTTTATTGTTGTTATCATCAATAGTAGGGTAACTCGCCCAGTACAGCCTTTATTCTTGTTATCATCAATAGTAGAGTAACTCGCCTAGTACAACCTTTATTGTTTTTATCATCAATAGTTTAGTAACTCTCATAGTACGGAGCGTTGTTATCATCAATAGGAGAGTAACTCGCCCAGTACAGCCTTTATTGTTGTTATCATCAATATTAGAGTAAATTGCCTAGTACAGCCTTTATTGTTGTTATCATCAATAGTAGAGTAATTCACCTAGTACAGCCTTTATTGTAGTTATCATCAATAGTAGAGTAACTCGCCTAGTACATCCTTTATTGTTGTTATCATCAATATTAGAGTAAATCGCCTAGTACAGCCTTTATTGTTGTTATCATCAATAGTAGAGTAATTCACCTAGTACAGCCTTTATTGTTGTTACCATCAATAGTAGAGTAACTCGCCTAGTACAGCCTTTATTGTTATTATCATCAATAGTAGAGTAACTCGCCTAGTACAGCCTTTATTTTTGTTATCATCAATAGTAATGTAACTCGCCTCGTAAGCCGTTATTGTTGTTATCATCAATAGTAGAGTAACTCGCCTAGTAAGCCTTTATTGTTGTTATCATCAATAGTAGAGTAACTCGCCTAGTGCAGCCTTTATTGTTGGTATCATCAATAGTAGAGTAACTCGCCTAGTACAGTCTTTATTGTTGTTATCATCAATAGTAGAGTAATTCACCTAGTACAGCCTTTATTGTTGTTATCATCAATAGTAGAGTAATTCACCTAGTACATCCTTTATTGTTGTTATCATCAATAGTAGAGTAACTCGCCTAGTACAGCCTTTATTGTTGTTATCATCAATAGTAGAGTAATTCACCTAGTACAGTCTTTATTGTTGTTATCATCAATAGTAGAGTAATTCACCTAGTACAGCCTTTATTGTTGTTATCATCAATAGTAGAGTAACTCGCCTAGTACATCCTTTATTGTAGTTATCATCAATAGTAGAGTAACTCGCCTAGTACAGTCTTTATTGTTGTTATCATCAATAGTAGAGTAATTCACCTAGTACAGCATCTATTGTTGTTATCATCAATAGTAGAGTAAGTCGCCTAGTAAGCCTTTATTATTGTTATCATCAATAGTAGAGTAACTCGCCTAGTACAGTCTTTATTGTTGTTATCATCAATAGTAGAGTAATTCACATAGTACAGCCTTTATTGTTGTAATCATCAATAGTAGAGTAATTCACCTAGTACAGTCTTTATTGTTGTTATCATCAATAGTAGAGTAATTCACCTAGTACAGCCTTTATTGTTGTTATCATCAATAGTAGAGTAACTCGCCTAGTACATCCTTTATTGTAGTTATCATCAATAGTAGAGTAACTCGCCTAGTACAGTCTTTATTGTTGTTATCATCAATAGTAGAGTAATTCACCTAGTACAGCATTTATTGTTGTTATCATCAACAGTAGAGTAAGTCGCCTAGTAAGCCTTTATTATTGTTATCATCAATAGTAGAGTAACTCGCCTAGTACAGTCTTTATTGTTGTTATCATCAATAGTAGAGTAATTCACATAGTACAGTCTTTATTGTTGTTATCATCAATAGTAGAGTAATTCACATAGTACAGTCTTTATTGTTGTTATAATCAATAGTAGAGTAATTCACATAGTACAGCCTTTATTGTTGTTATCATCAATAGTAGAGTAACTCGCCAAGTACAGCCTTTATTGTTGTTATCATCAATAGTAGAGTAACTCGTCCAGTACAGCCTATATTGTTGTTATCATCAATATTGGAGTAACTCGCCTAGTACAGCCTTTATTGTTGTTATCATCAATAGTAGAGTAACTCGCCTAGTACAGCCTTTATTGTTGTTATCATCAATAGTAGAGTAACTCGCCTAGTACAGCCTTTATGGTAGTTATCATCAGTAGTAGAGTAACTCGCCTAGTACAGCCTTTATTGTTGTTATCATCAATAGTAGAGTAACTCGCCTGGTACAGCCTTTATTATTGTTATCATCAATAGCAGAGTGTAGGCTAATTATACAGTACCGTACATTGTAATATGATACGCTACTAATGTAACGAGACAAGTTACCAACCTTCGCATTATCGCAGACATCACTCGATATCCCCATCTTGATTCCACCATGCCTGATATCACCATTAAACAGCGACTCGTCTTCAGATGTGTTACCGTGTACCTGGATGAGAAGTGTGCAGGAGATGACCACTACGATGGCGGAAGTGAAGGATCGTATCCAGGACACGTCACGCCACGATGATCTTGCTAATGTCATTGCCACAAAACCATCAATACACTGAAATGAAATAGTCAAGATGTGACTGAAATAGAAATGCTAGTATCTGAAGTATTGGGGGTAATAGTCATACAGCGTGGTTCAATGGAGGCGGGTTTGCAATTGCTTTGAAAGTTGAATTTTGTTATTGGCTATTATTTGGCTACGAATATTCAAATTTACATAATCTAGCTGAGTAGAGCTGATGCGACTCAGTATGATTTCTTTAGAACGCATGCAAGAACGGACACACGCGCGCACACATGCACACACGCCCGCACAGACATACCGAAATCATAGGCGTATGAACAGGGGCTGGGTGGGGAGGTGGCAAGCCACCAAGGTTTTGCCTTCCATGTAGGGTCATGTGAGCCATGTGTTAGCATCCATCCATGTAGAGTCATGTGTGTCATGTGTTAGCGTCCATCCATATAGGGTCATGTGTCCCATGTGTTAGAGTCCGTCCATGTAGGGTCCTGTATGTCATGTGTTAGCGTCAATCCATGTAGGGTCCTGTGAGTCATGTGTTAGCGTCCATCAATGTAGGGTCCTGTGAGTCATCATGTGTTAGAGCCCATCCATGTAGGCTCCTGTGTACCATGTGTTAGCGTCCATCCATGTAGAGTCATGTGTGTCATGTGTTGGCGTCCATCCATGTAGAGTCATGTGTGTCATGTGTCAGCGTCCATCCATGTAGGGTCATGTGTGTCATGTGTTAGAGTCCATCCATGTAGGGTCCTGTGTGTCATGTGTTAGCGTCCATCCATGTAGGGTCATGTGTACCATGTGTTAGCATCCATCCATGTAGAGTCATGTGTGTCATGTGTTAGCATCCATCCATGTAGAGTCATGCGTGTCATGTGTTAGCGTCCATCCATATAGGGTCATGTGTACCATGTGTTAGAGTCCGTCCATGTAGGGTCCTGTATGTCATGTGTTAGCGTCCATTCATGTAGGGTCCTGTGAGTCATGTGTTAGCGTCCATCAATGTAGGGTCCTGTGAGTCATGTGTTAGAGCCCATCCATGTAGGGTCCTGTGTACCATGTGTTAGAGTCCGTCCATGTAGGGTCCTGTATGTCATGTGTTAGAGTCCATCCATGTAGGGTCATGTGTGTCATGTGTTAGCGTCCATCCATGTAGGGTCATGTGTGTCATATGTTAGCGTCCATCCATGTAGGGTCCTGTGTGTCATGTGTTAGCGTCCATCCACGTAGAGTCATGTGTGTCATGTGTTAGCATCCATCCATGTAGGGTCATGTGTTAGCGTCCATCCATGTAGGGTCCTGTGAGCCATGTGCTAGCATCCATCCATGTAGGGTCCTGTGTGGCATGTGTTAGAGTCCGTCCATGTAGGGTCCTGTGAACCATGTGTTAGCGTCCATCCATGTAGGGTCCTGTGTGTCATGTGTTAGAGTCCGTCCATGTAGGGTCATGTGTGTCATGTGTTAGAGTCCGTCCATGTAGGGTCCTGTGTGTCATGTGTTAGCGTCCATCCATGTAGGATCATGTGAGTCATGTGTTAGCGTCCATCCATGTAGGGTCATGTGTTAGCGTCCATCCATGTAGGGTCCTGTGAGCCATGTGCTAGCATCCATCCATGTAGGGTCCTGTGTGGCATGTGTTAGAGTCCGTCCATGTAGGGTCCTGTGAACCATGTGTTAGCGTCCATCCATGTAGGGTCCTGTGTGTCATGTGTTAGAGTCCGTCCATGTAGGGTCATGTGTGTCATGTGTTAGAGTCCGTCCATCTAGGGTCCTGTGAACCATGTGTTAGTGTCCATCCATGTAGGGTCCTGTGTGTCATGTGTTAGCGTCCATCCATGTAGGGTCATGTGTGTCATGTGTTAGAGTCCATCCATGTAGGGTCCTGTGTGTCATGTCCTAGCGTCCATCCATGTAGGGTCCTGTGAGTCGTGTTAGCATCCATCCATGTAGGGTCCTGTGAGTCATGTGTTAGCCTCCATCCATGTATAGTCATGTGTGTCATGTGTTAGCGTCCATCCATGTAGGGTCATGTGTTAGCGTCCATCCATGTAGGGTCCTGTGAGCCATGTGCTAGCATCCATCCATGTAGGGTCCTGTGTGGCATGTGTTAGAGTCCGTCCATGTAGGGTCCTGTGAACCATGTGTTAGCGTCCATCCATGTAGGGTCCTGTGTGTCATGTGTTAGAGTCCGTCCATGTAGGGTCATGTGTGTCATGTGTTAGAGTCCGTCCATCTAGGGTCCTGTGAACCATGTGTTAGCGTCCATCCATGTAGGGTCCTGTGTGTCATGTGTTACAGTCCGTCCATGTAGGGTCATGTGTTAAAGTCCGTCCATGTAGAGTCATGTGTGTCATGTGTTAGCGTCCATCCATGTAGGGTCATGTGTGTCATGTGTTAGAGTCCATCCATGTATGGTCATGTGAGTCATGTGCTAGAGTCCATCCATGTAGGGTCCTGTACCTCGTGCTAGCGTCCATCCATGTAGAGTCCTGTGAGCCATGTGCTAGCATCCATCCATGTAGGGTCCTGTGTGTCATGTGTTAGAGTCCATCCATGTAGAGTCATGTGTGTCATGTGTTAAAGTCCATCCATGTAGGGTCATGTGGGTCATGTGTTAGAGCCCATCCATGTAGGGTCCTGTGTACCATGTGTTAGCGTCCAACCATGTAGAGTCATGTGTGCCATGTGTTAGTGTCCATCCATGTAGGGTCATGTCTGTCATGTGTTAGAGTCCATCCATGTAGGGTCCTGTGTGTCATGTGCTAGCGTCCATCCATGTAGGGACCTGTGAGTCATGTGTTAGCGTCCATCCATGTAGAGTCATGTGTGTCATGTGTTAGAGTCCATCCATGTAGGGTCCTGTGTGTCATGTGCTAGCGTCCATCCATTTAGGGTCCTGTGAGTCATCTGTTAGCGTCCATCCATGTAGGGTCATGTGAGTCATGTGTTAGCGTCCATCCATGTAGGGTCCTGTGTGTCATGTGTTAGAGTCCGTCCATGTAGGGTCATGTGTTAGAGTCCATCCATGTAGGGTCATGTGTGTCATGTGTTAGCGTCCATCCATGTAGGGCCCTGTGTGTCATGTGTTAGAGTCCGTCCATGTAGGGTCATGTGTGTCATGTGTTAGAGTCAGTCCATGTAGGTCATGTGTGTCATGTGTTAGAGTCCATCCATATAGGGTCCTGTGAGTCATGTGTTAGAGCCCATCCATGTAGGGTCCTGTGTACCATGTGTTAGCGTCCATCCATGTAGAGTCATGTGTGTCATGTGTTGGCGTCCATCCATGTAGAGTCATGTGTGTCATGTGTTAGCGTCCATCCATGTAGGGTCATGTGTGTCATGTTTTAGAGTCCATCCATGTAGGGTCCTGTGTGTCATGTGTTAGCGTCCATCCATGTAGGGTCATGTGTGTCATGTGTTAGAGTCCATCCATGTAGGGTCCTGTGTGTCATGTCCTAGCGTCCATCCATGTAGGGTCCTGTGAGTCGTGTTAGCATCCATCCATGTAGGGTCCTGTGAGTCATGTGTTAGCCTCCATCCATGTATAGTCATGTGTGTCATGTGTTAGCGTCCATCCATGTAGGGTCATGTGTTAGCGTCCATCCATGTAGGGTCCTGTGAGCCATGTGCTAGCATCCATCCATGTAGGGTCCTGTGTGGCATGTGTTAGAGTCCGTCCATGTAGGGTCCTGTGAACCATGTGTTAGCGTCCATCCATGTAGGGTCCTGTGTGTCATGTGTTAGAGTCCGTCCATGTAGGGTCATGTGTGTCATGTGTTAGAGTCCGTCCATCTAGGGTCCTGTGAACCATGTGTTAGCGTCCATCCATCTAGGGTCCTGTGTGTCATGTGTTAGAGTCCGTCCATGTAGGGTCATGTGTTAAAGTCCGTCCATGTAGAGTCATGTGTGTCATGTGTTAGCGTCCATCCATGTAGGGTCATGTGTGTCATGTGTTAGAGTCCATCCATGTATGGTCATGTGAGTCATGTGCTAGAGTCCATCCATGTAGGGTCCTGTACCTCGTGCTAGCGTCCATCCATGTAGAGTCCTGTGAGCCATGTGCTAGCATCCATCCATGTAGGGTCCTGTGTGTCATGTGTTAGAGTCCATCCATGTAGAGTCATGTGTGTCATGTGTTAAAGTCCATCCATGTAGGGTCATGTGGGTCATGTGTTAGAGTCCATCCACGTAGGGTCCTGTGTACCATGTGTTAGCGTCCAACCATGTAGAGTCATGTGTGCCATGTGTTAGTGTCCATCCATGTAGGGTCATGTCTGTCATGTGTTAGAGTCCATCCATGTAGGGTCCTGTGTGTCATGTGCTAGCGTCCATCCATGTAGGGACCTGTGAGTCATGTGTTAGCGTCCATCCATGTAGAGTCATGTGTGTCATGTGTTAGAGTCCATCCATGTAGGGTCCTGTGTGTCATGTGCTAGCGTCCATCCATTTAGGGTCCTGTGAGTCATCTGTTAGCGTCCATCCATGTAGGGTCATGTGAGTCATGTGTTAGCGTCCATCCATGTAGGGTCATGTGTTAGCGTCCATCCATGTAGGGTCCTGTGAGCCATGTGCTAGCATCCATCGATGTAGGGTCCTGTGTGTCATGTGTTAGAGTCCGTCCATGTAGGGTCCTGTGAACCATGTGTTAGCGTCCATCCATGTAGGGTCCTGTGTGTCATGTGTTACAGTCCGTCGATGTAGGGTCATGTGTTAGAGTCCGTCCATGTAGGGTCATGTGTGTCATGTGTTAGCGTCCATCCATGTAGGGTCATGTGTGTCATGTGTTAGATTCAGTCCATGTAGGTCATGTGTGTCATGTGTTAGAGTCCATCCATGTAGGGTCCTGTGAGTCATGTGTTAGAGCCCATCCATGTAGGGTCCTGTGTACCATGTGTTAGCGTCCATCCATGTAGAGTCATGTGTGTCATGTGTTGGCGTCCATCCATGTAGAGTCATGTGTGTCATGTGTTAGCGTCCATCCATGTAGGGTCATGTGTGTCATGTTTTAGAGTCCATCCATGTAGCGTCCTGTGTGTCATGTGTTAGCGTCCATCCATGTAGGGTCATGTGTGTCATGTGTTAGCGTCCATCCATGTAGGGACCTGTGAGTCAAGTGTTAGCGTCCATCCATTTAGGTTCCTGTGAGTCATGTGTTAGCGTCCATCCATGGAGAGTCATGTGTGTCATGTGTTAGATTTCATCCATGTAGGGTCCTGTGAGTCGTGTTAGCGTCCCTCCCTGTAGGGTCCTGTGAGTCATGTGTTAGCCTCCATCCATGTAGAGTCATGTGTGTCATGTGTTAGCGTCCATCCATGTAGGATCATGTGAGTCATGTGTTAGCGTCCATCCCTGTAGGGTCATGTGTTAGCGTCCATCCATGTAGGGTCCTGTGAGCCATGTGTTAGAGTCCGGCCATGAGGGTCATGTGAGTCATGTGCTAGAGTCCATCCATGTAGGGTCCTGTACCTCATGTGCTAGCGTCCATCCACGTAGGGTCCTGTGTGTCATGTGTTAGAGTCCATCCATGTAGGGTCGTGTGTGTCATGTGTTAGAGTCCGTCCATGTAGGGTCCTGTGAGTTATGTGTTAGAGTCCTTCCATGTAGGGTCATGTGTTAGAGTCCATCCATGTAGGGTCGTGTGTGTCATGTGTTAGAGTCCGTCCATGTAGGGTCCTGTGAGTTATGTGTTGGAGTCCTTCCATGTAGGGTCATGTGTTAGAGTCCGTCTATGTAGGGTCATGTGTGTCATGTGTTAGAGTCCATCCATGTAGCGACCTGTGTGTCATGTGTTAGCGTCCATCCATGTAGAGTCATGTGAGTCATGTGTTAACCTCCATCCATGTGGAGTCATGTGTGTCATGTGTTAGAGTCCATCCATGTAGGGTCCTGAGTGTCATGTGCTAGCGTCCATCCATGTAGGGTCCTGTGAGTCATGTGTCAGCGTCCATCCATGTAGAGTCATGTGTGTCATGTGTTAGAGTCCATCCATGTAGGGTCCTGTGTGTAATGTGTTAGCGTCCATCCATGTAGGGTCATGTGTGTCATATGTTAGCGTCCATCCATGTAGGGGCCTGTGTGTCATGTGTTAGCGTCCATCCATGTAGGGTCCTGTGAGTCGTGTTAGCGTCCATCCATGTAGGGTCCTGTGAGTTATGTGTTAGCCTCCATCCATGTAGAGTCATGTGTGTCATGTGTTAGCGTCCATCCATGTAGGATCATGTGAGTCATGTGTTAGCGTCCATCCCTGTAGGGTCATGTGTTAGCGTCCATCCATGTAGGGTCCTGTGAGCCATGTGTTAGAGTCCGGCCATGAGGGTCATGTGAGTCATGTGCTAGAGTCCATCCATGTAGGGTCCTGTACCTCATGTGCTAGCGTCCATCCACGTAGGGTCCTGTGTTTCATGTGTTAGAGTCCATCCATGTAGGGTCGTGTGTGTCATGTGTTAGAGTCCGTCCATGTAGGGTCCTGTGAGTTATGTGTTAGAGTCCTTCCATGTAGGGTCATGTGTTAGAGTCCATCCATGTAGGGTCGTGTGTGTCATGTGTTAGAGTCCGTCCATGTAGGGTCCTGTGAGTTATGTGTTAGAGTCCTTCCATGTAGGGTCATGTGTTAGAGTCCGTCTATGTAGGGTCATGTGTGTCATGTGTTAGAGTCCATCCATGTAGGGACCTGTGTGTCATGTGTTAGCGTCCATCCATGTAGAGTCATGTGAGTCATGTGTTAACCTCCATCCATGTGGAGTCATGTGTGTCATGTGTTAGAGTCCATCCATGTAGGGTCCTGAGTGTCATGTGCTAGCGTCCATCCATGTAGGGTCCTGTGAGTCATGTGTCAGCGTCCATCCATGTAGAGTCATGTGTGTCATGTGTTAGAGTCCATCCATGTAGGGTCCTGTGTGTAATGTGTTAGCGTCCATCCATGTAGGGTCATGTGTGTCATATGTTAGCGTCCATCCATGTAGGGGCCTGTGTGTCATGTGTTAGCGTCCATCCATGTAGGGTCCGGTGAGTCGTGTTAGCGTCCATCCATGTAGGGTCCTGTGAGTTATGTGTTAGCCTCCATCCATGTAGAGTCATGTGTGTCATGTGTTAGCGTCCATCCATGTAGGATCATGTGAGTCATGTGTTAGCGTCCATCCCTGTAGGGTCATGTGTTAGCGTCCATCCATGTAGGGTCCTGTGAGCCATGTGTTAGAGTCCGGCCATGTAGGGTCATGTGAGTCATGTGCTAGAGTCCATCCACGTAGGGTCCTGTACCTCATGTGCTAGCGTCCATCCACGTAGGGTCCTGTGTGTCATGTGTTAGAGTCCATCCATGTAGGGTCGTGTGTGTCATGTGTTAGAGTCCGTCCATGTAGGGTCCTGTGAGTTATGTGTTAGAGTCCTTCCATGTAGGGCCATGTGTGTCATGTGTTAGAGTCCGTCTATGTAGCGTCATGTGTGTCATGTGTTAGAGTCCATCCATGTAGGGACCTGTGTGTCATGTGTTAGCGTCCATCCATGTAGAGTCATGTGAGTCATGTGTTAACCTCCATCCATGTGGAGTCATGTGGGCCATGTGTTAGAGTCCATCCGTGTAGGGTCCTGAGTGTCATGTGCTAGCGTCCATCCATGTAGGGTCCTGTGAGTCATGTGTCAGCGTCCATCCATGTAGAGTCATGTGTGTCATGTGTTAAAGTCCATCCATGTAGGGTCCTGTGTGTAATGTGTTAGCGTCCATCCATGTAGGGTCATGTGTGTCATATGTTAGCGTCCATCCATGTAGGGGCCTGTGTGTCATGTGTTAGCGTCCATCCTTGTAGGGTCCTGTGAGTCGTGTTAGCGTCCATCCATGTAGGGTCCTGTGAGTTATGTGTTAGCCTCCATCCATGTAGAGTCATGTGTGTCATGTGTTAGCGTCCATCAATGTAGGGTCATGTGTTAGCGTCCATCCATGTAGGGTCCTGTGAGCCATGTGTTAGAGTCCGTCCATGTAGGGTCCTGTGAACCATATGTTAGCGTCCATCCATGTAGGGTCCTGTGTGTCATGTGTTAGAGTCCGTCCATTTAGGGTCATGTATGTCATGTGTTAGAGTCCGTCCATCTAGGGTCCTGTGAACCATGTGTTAGCGTCCATCCATGTAGGGTCCTGTGTGTCATGTGTTAGCGTCCATCCACGTAGGGGCCTGTGTGTCATGTGTTAGCGTCCATCCATGTAGGGTCCTGTGAGTCGTGTTAGCGTCCATCCATGTAGGGTCCTGTGTGTCATGTGTTAGAGTCCGGCCATGTAGGGTCATGTGTGTCATGTGTTAGAGTCCGTCCATGTAGGGTCGTGTGTGTCATGTGTTAGAGTCCATCCATGTATGGTCATGTGAGTCATGTGCTAGAGTCCATCCATGTAGGGTCATGTACCTCATGTGCTAGCGTCCATCCATGTAGGGTCCTGTATGTCATGTGTTAGCGTCCATCCATGTAGGGACCTGGAGTCATCTGTTAGCGTCCATCCATGTAGAGTCATGTGTGTCATGTGTTAGAGTCCATCCATATAGGGTCATGTGTGTCATGTGCTAGCGTCCATCCATTTAGGGTCCTGTGAGTCATGTGTTAGCGTCCATCCATGGAGAGTATTGTGTGTCATGTGTTAGAGTCCATCCATGTAGGGTCCTGTGTGTCATGTGTTAGCGTCCATCCACGTAGGGTCATGTGTGTCATATGTTAGCGTCCATCCATGTAGGGTCCTGTGTGTCATGTACTAGCGTCCATCCATGTACGGTCCTGTGAGTCATGTGTTAGCGTCCATCCATGTAGGGTCATGTGAGCCATGTGTTAGCGTCCATCCATGTAGGGTCATGTGTTAGCGTCCATCCATGTAGGGTCCTGTGAGCCATGTGCTAGCATCCATCCATGTAGGGTCCTGTGTGTCATGTGCTAGAGTCCGTCCATGTAGGGCCATGTGTGTCATGTGTTAGAGTCCGTCCATGTAGGGTCCTGTGAACCATGTGTTAGCGTCCATCCATGTAGGGTCCTGTGTGTCATGTGTTAGAGTCCGTCCATGTAGGGTCATGTGTTAGAGTCCGTCCATGTAGGGTCATGTGTGTCATGTGTTAGCGTCCATCCATGTAGGGTCCTGTGTGTCATGTGTTAGAGTCCGTCCATGTAGGGTCATGTGTGTCATGTGTTAGAGTCAGTCCATGTAGGTCATGTGTGTCATGTGTTAGAGTCCATCCATGTAGGGTCCTGTGAGTCATGTGTTAGAGCCCATCCATGTAGGGTCCTGTGTACCATGTGTTAGTGTCCATCCATGTAGAGTCATGTGTGTCATGTGTTGGCGTCCATCCATGTAGAGTCATGTGTGTCATGTGTTAGCGTCCATCCATGTAGGGTCATGTGTGTCATGTTTTAGAGTCCATCCATTTAGCGTCCTGTGTGTCATGTGTTAGCGTCCATCCATGTAGGGTCATGTGTGTCATGTGTTAGCGTCCATCCATGTCGGGACCTGTGAGTCATGTGTTAGCGTCCATCCATGTAGAGTCATGTGTGTCATGTGTTAGAGTCCATCCATGTAGGGTCATGTATGTCATGTGCTAGCGTCCATCCATGTAGGCTCCTGTGAGTCATGTGTTAGCGTCCATCCATGGAGAGTCATGTGTGTCATGTGTTAGAATCCATCCATGTAGTGTCCTGTGTGTCATGTGTTAGCGTCCATCCATGTAGGGTCATGTGTGTCATGTGTTAGCGTCCATCCATGTCGGGACCTGTGAGTCATGTGTTAGCGTCCATCCATGTAGAGTCATGTGTGTCATGTGTTAGAGTCCATCCATGTAGGGTCATGTATGTCATGTGCTAGCGTCCATCCATTTAGGGTCATGTGAGTCATGTGTTAGCGTCCATCCATGGAGAGTCATGTGTGTCATGTGTTAGAATCCATCCATGTAGGGTCCTGTGTGTCATGTGTTAGCGTCCATCCATGTAGGGTCATGTGTGTCATATGTTAGCGTCCATCCATGTAGGGGCCTGTGTGTCATGTGTTAGCGTCCATCCATGTAGGGTCCTGTCAGTCGTGTTAGCGTCCATCCATGTAGGGTCCTGTGAGTCATGTGTTAGCCTCCATCCATGTAGAGTCATGTGTGTCATGTGTTAGCGTCCATCCATGTAGGATCATGTGAGTCATGTGTTAGCGTCCATCCATGTAGGGTCATGTGTTAGCGTCCATCCATGTAGGGTCCTGTGAGCCATGTGTTAGAGTCCGGCCATGCAGGGTCATGTGAGTCATGTGCTAGAGTCCATCCATGTAGGGTCCTGTACTTCATGTGCTAGCGTCCATCCATGTAGGGTCCTGTGAGTCGTGTTAGCGTCCATCCATGTAGGGTCGTGTGTGTCATGTGTTAGAGTCCGTCCATGTAGGGTCCTGTGAGTTATGTGTTAGAGTCCTTCCATGTAGGGTCATGTGTGTCATGTGTTAGAGTCCATCCATGTAGGGTCATGTGTTAGCGTCCATCCATGTAGCGTCCTGTGAGCCATGTGTTAGCGTCCATCCATGTAGGGTCCTGTGTGTCATGTACTAGCGTCCATCCATGTACGGTCCTGTGAGTCATGTGTTAGCGTCCATCCATGTAGGGTCATGTGAGCCATGTGTTAGCGTCCATCCATGTAGGGTCATGTGTTAGCGTCCATCCATGTAGGGTCCTGTGAGCCATGTGCTAGCATCCATCCATGTAGGGTCCTGTGTGTCATGTGCTAGAGTCCGTCCATGTAGGGCCATGTGTGTCATGTGTTAGAGTCCGTCCATGTAGGGTCCTGTGAACCATGTGTTAGCGTCCATCCATGTAGGGTCCTGTGTGTCATGTGTTAGAGTCCGTCCATGTAGGGTCATGTGTTAGAGTCCGTCCATGTAGGGTCATGTGTGTCATGTGTTAGCGTCCATCCATGTAGGGTCCTGTGTGTCATGTGTTAGAGTCCGTCCATGTAGGGTCATGTGTGTCATGTGTTAGAGTCAGTCCATGTAGGTCATGTGTGTCATGTGTTAGAGTCCATCCATGTAGGGTCCTGTGAGTCATGTGTTAGAGCCCATCCATGTAGGGTCCTGTGTACCATGTGTTAGTGTCCATCCATGTAGAGTCATGTGTGTCATGTGTTGGCGTCCATCCATGTAGAGTCATGTGTGTCATGTGTTAGCGTCCATCCATGTAGGGTCATGTGTGTCATGTTTTAGAGTCCATCCATTTAGCGTCCTGTGTGTCATGTGTTAGCGTCCATCCATGTAGGGTCATGTGTGTCATGTGTTAGCGTCCATCCATGTCGGGACCTGTGAGTCATGTGTTAGCGTCCATCCATGTAGAGTCATGTGTGTCATGTGTTAGAGTCCATCCATGTAGGGTCATGTATGTCATGTGCTAGCGTCCATCCATGTAGGGTCCTGTGAGTCATGTGTTAGCGTCCATCCATGGAGAGTCATGTGTGTCATGTGTTAGAATCCATCCATGTAGGGTCCTGTGTGTCATGTGTTAGCGTCCATCCATGTAGGGTCATGTGTGTCATGTGTTAGCGTCCATCCATGTCGGGACCTGTGAGTCATGTGTTAGCGTCCATCCATGTAGAGTCATGTGTGTCATGTGTTAGAGTCCATCCATGTAGGGTCATGTATGTCATGTGCTAGCGTCCATCCATTTAGGGTCCTGTGAGTCATGTGTTAGCGTCCATCCATGGAGAGTCATGTGTGTCATGTGTTAGAATCCATCCATGTAGGGTCCTGTGTGTCATGTGTTAGCGTCCATCCATGTAGGGTCATGTGTGTCATATGTTAGCGTCCATCCATGTAGGGGCCTGTGTGTCATGTGTTAGCGTCCATCCATGTAGGGTCCTGTCAGTCGTGTTAGCGTCCATCCATGTAGGGTCCTGTGAGTCATGTGTTAGCCTCCATCCATGTAGAGTCATGTGTGTCATGTGTTAGCGTCCATCCATGTAGGATCATGTGAGTCATGTGTTAGCGTCCATCCATGTAGGGTCATGTGTTAGCGTCCATCCATGTAGGGTCCTGTGAGCCATGTGTTAGAGTCCGGCCATGCAGGGTCATGTGAGTCATGTGCTAGAGTCCATCCATGTAGGGTCCTGTACTTCATGTGCTAGCGTCCATCCATGTAGGGTCCTGTGAGTCGTGTTAGCGTCCATCCATGTAGGGTCGTGTGTGTCATGTGTTAGAGTCCGTCCATGTAGGGTCCTGTGAGTTATGTGTTAGAGTCCTTCCATGTAGGGTCATGTGTGTCATGTGTTAGAGTCCATCCATGTAGGGTCATGTGTTAGCGTCCATCCATGTAGCGTCCTGTGAGCCATGTGTTAGCGTCCATCCATGTAGGGTCCTGTGTGTCATGTACTAGCGTCCATCCATGTACGGTCCTGTGAGTCATGTGTTAGCGTCCATCCATGTAGGGTCATGTGAGCCATGTGTTAGCGTCCATCCATGTAGGGTCATGTGTTAGCGTCCATCCATGTAGGGTCCTGTGAGCCATGTGCTAGCATCCATCCATGTAGGGTCCTGTGTGTCATGTGCTAGAGTCCGTCCATGTAGGGCCATGTGTGTCATGTGTTAGAGTCCGTCCATGTAGGGTCCTGTGAACCATGTGTTAGCGTCCATCCATGTAGGGTCCTGTGTGTCATGTGTTAGAGTCCGTCCATGTAGGGTCATGTGTTAGAGTCCGTCCATGTAGGGTCATGTGTGTCATGTGTTAGCGTCCATCCATGTAGGGTCCTGTGTGTCATGTGTTAGAGTCCGTCCATGTAGGGTCATGTGTGTCATGTGTTAGAGTCAGTCCATGTAGGTCATGTGTGTCATGTGTTAGAGTCCATCCATGTAGGGTCCTGTGAGTCATGTGTTAGAGCCCATCCATGTAGGGTCCTGTGTACCATGTGTTAGTGTCCATCCATGTAGAGTCATGTGTGTCATGTGTTGGCGTCCATCCATGTAGAGTCATGTGTGTCATGTGTTAGCGTCCATCCATGTAGGGTCATGTGTGTCATGTTTTAGAGTCCATCCATTTAGCGTCCTGTGTGTCATGTGTTAGCGTCCATCCATGTAGGGTCATGTGTGTCATGTGTTAGCGTCCATCCATGTCGGGACCTGTGAGTCATGTGTTAGCGTCCATCCATGTAGAGTCATGTGTGTCATGTGTTAGAGTCCATCCATGTAGGGTCATGTATGTCATGTGCTAGCGTCCATCCATGTAGGGTCCTGTGAGTCATGTGTTAGCGTCCATCCATGGAGAGTCATGTGTGTCATGTGTTAGAATCCATCCATGTAGGGTCCTGTGTGTCATGTGTTAGCGTCCATCCATGTAGGGTCATGTGTGTCATGTGTTAGCGTCCATCCATGTCGGGACCTGTGAGTCATGTGTTAGCGTCCATCCATGTAGAGTCATGTGTGTCATGTGTTAGAGTCCATCCATGTAGGGTCATGTATGTCATGTGCTAGCGTCCATCCATTTAGGGTCCTGTGAGTCATGTGTTAGCGTCCATCCATGGAGAGTCATGTGTGTCATGTGTTAGAATCCATCCATGTAGGGTCCTGTGTGTCATGTGTTAGCGTCCATCCATGTAGGGTCATGTGTGTCATATGTTAGCGTCCATCCATGTAGGGGCCTGTGTGTCATGTGTTAGCGTCCATCCATGTAGGGTCCTGTCAGTCGTGTTAGCGTCCATCCATGTAGGGTCCTGTGAGTCATGTGTTAGCCTCCATCCATGTAGAGTCATGTGTGTCATGTGTTAGCGTCCATCCATGTAGGATCATGTGAGTCATGTGTTAGCGTCCATCCATGTAGGGTCATGTGTTAGCGTCCATCCATGTAGGGTCCTGTGAGCCATGTGTTAGAGTCCGGCCATGTAGGGTCATGTGAGTCATGTACTAGAGTCCATCCATGTAGGGTCCTGTACTTCATGTGCTAGCGTCCATCCATGTAGGGTCCTGTGAGTCGTGTTAGCGTCCATCCATGTAGGGTCGTGTGTGTCATGTGTTAGAGTCCGTCCATGTAGGGTCCTGTGAGTTATGTGTTAGAGTCCTTCCATGTAGGGTCATGTGTGTCATGTGTTAGAGTCCATCCATGTAGGGTCATGTGTTAGCGTCCATCCATGTAGCGTCCTGTGAGCCATGTGTTAGAGTCGGCCATGTAGGGTCATGTGAGTCATGTGTTAGCGTCCATCCATGTAGGGTCCTGTGAGTCGTGTTAGCGTCCATCCATGTAGGGTCGTGTGTGTCATGTGTTAGAGTCCGTCCATGTAGGGTCCTGTGAGTTATGTGTTAGAGTCCTTCCATGTAGGGTCATGTGTGTCATGTGTTAGAGTCCATCCATGTAGGGTCATGTGTTAGCGTCCATCCATGTAGCGTCCTGTGAGCCATGTGTTAGCGTCCATCCATGTAGGGTCCTGTGTGTCATGTACTAGCGTCCATCCATGTACGGTCCTGTGAGTCATGTGTTAGCGTCCATCCATGTAGGGTCATGTGAGCCATGTGTTAGCGTCCATCCATGTAGGGTCATGTGTTAGCGTCCATCCATGTAGGGTCCTGTGAGCCATGTGCTAGCATCCATCCATGTAGGGTCCTGTGTGTCATGTGCTAGAGTCCGTCCATGTAGGGCCATGTGTGTCATGTGTTAGAGTCCGTCCATGTAGGGTCCTGTGAACCATGTGTTAGCGTCCATCCATGTAGGGTCCTGTGTGTCATGTGTTAGAGTCCGTCCATGTAGGGTCATGTGTTAGAGTCCGTCCATGTAGGGTCATGTGTGTCATGTGTTAGCGTCCATCCATGTAGGGTCCTGTGTGTCATGTGTTAGAGTCCGTCCATGTAGGGTCATGTGTGTCATGTGTTAGAGTCAGTCCATGTAGGTCATGTGTGTCATGTGTTAGAGTCCATCCATGTAGGGTCCTGTGAGTCATGTGTTAGAGCCCATCCATGTAGGGTCCTGTGTACCATGTGTTAGTGTCCATCCATGTAGAGTCATGTGTGTCATGTGTTGGCGTCCATCCATGTAGAGTCATGTGTGTCATGTGTTAGCGTCCATCCATGTAGGGTCATGTGTGTCATGTTTTAGAGTCCATCCATTTAGCGTCCTGTGTGTCATGTGTTAGCGTCCATCCATGTAGGGTCATGTGTGTCATGTGTTAGCGTCCATCCATGTCGGGACCTGTGAGTCATGTGTTAGCGTCCATCCATGTAGAGTCATGTGTGTCATGTGTTAGAGTCCATCCATGTAGGGTCATGTATGTCATGTGCTAGCGTCCATCCATGTAGGGTCCTGTGAGTCATGTGTTAGCGTCCATCCATGGAGAGTCATGTGTGTCATGTGTTAGAATCCATCCATGTAGGGTCCTGTGTGTCATGTGTTAGCGTCCATCCATGTAGGGTCATGTGTGTCATGTGTTAGCGTCCATCCATGTCGGGACCTGTGAGTCATGTGTTAGCGTCCATCCATGTAGAGTCATGTGTGTCATGTGTTAGAGTCCATCCATGTAGGGTCATGTATGTCATGTGCTAGCGTCCATCCATTTAGGGTCCTGTGAGTCATGTGTTAGCGTCCATCCATGGAGAGTCATGTGTGTCATGTGTTAGAATCCATCCATGTAGGGTCCTGTGTGTCATGTGTTAGCGTCCATCCATGTAGGGTCATGTGTGTCATATGTTAGCGTCCATCCATGTAGGGGCCTGTGTGTCATGTGTTAGCGTCCATCCATGTAGGGTCCTGTCAGTCGTGTTAGCGTCCATCCATGTAGGGTCCTGTGAGTCATGTGTTAGCCTCCATCCATGTAGAGTCATGTGTGTCATGTGTTAGCGTCCATCCATGTAGGATCATGTGAGTCATGTGTTAGCGTCCATCCATGTAGGGTCATGTGTTAGCGTCCATCCATGTAGGGTCCTGTGAGCCATGTGTTAGAGTCCGGCCATGTAGGGTCATGTGAGTCATGTACTAGAGTCCATCCATGTAGGGTCCTGTACTTCATGTGCTAGCGTCCATCCATGTAGGGTCCTGTGAGTCGTGTTAGCGTCCATCCATGTAGGGTCGTGTGTGTCATGTGTTAGAGTCCGTCCATGTAGGGTCCTGTGAGTTATGTGTTAGAGTCCTTCCATGTAGGGTCATGTGTGTCATGTGTTAGAGTCCATCCATGTAGGGTCATGTGTTAGCGTCCATCCATGTAGCGTCCTGTGAGCCATGTGTTAGAGTCGGCCATGTAGGGTCATGTGAGTCATGTGTTAGCGTCCATCCATGTAGGGTCCTGTGAGTCGTGTTAGAGTCCATCCATGTAGGGTCGTGTGTGTCATGTGTTAGAGTCCGCCCATGTAGGGTCCTGTGAGTTATGTGTTAG
Source organism: Chaetoderma sp. LZ-2023a (assembly GCA_034401795.1). Classification (NCBI taxonomy): domain Eukaryota; kingdom Metazoa; phylum Mollusca; class Caudofoveata; order Chaetodermatida; family Chaetodermatidae; genus Chaetoderma; species Chaetoderma sp. LZ-2023a. The sequence continues at coordinate 5,861,118 of CM067370.1, read as the reverse complement.
AGTCCTTCCATGTAGGGTCATGTGTGTCATGTGTTAGAGTCCGTCTATGTAGGGTCATGTGTGTCATGTGTTAGAGTCCATCCATGTAGGGACCTGTGTGTCATGTGTTAGCGTCCATCCATGTAGAGTCATGTGAGTCATGTGTTAACCTCCTTCCATGTGGAGTCATGTGTGTCATGTGTTAGAGTCCATCCATGTAGGGTCCTGAGTGTCATGTGCTAGCGTCCATCCATGTAGGGTCCTGTGAGTCATGTGTCAGCGTCCATCCATGTAGAGTCATGTGTGTCATGTGTTAGAGTCCATCCATGTAGGGTCCTGTGTGTAATGTGTTAGCGTCCATCCATGTAGGGTCATGTGTGTCATATGTTAGCGTCCATCCATGTAGGGGCCTGTGTGTCATGTGTTAGCGTCCATCAATGTAGGGTCCTGTGAGTCGTGTTAGCGTCCATCCATGTAGGGTCGTGTGTGTCATGTGTTAGAGTCCGTCCATGTAGGGTCCTGTGAGTTATGTGTTAGAGTCCGTCCATGTAGGGTCATGTGTTAGAGTCCGTCCATGTAGGGGCATGTGTGTCATGTGTTCGAGTCCGTCCACGTAGGGTCCTGTATGTCATGTGCTAGCGTCCATACATTTGGGGTCCAGTGTGTCATGTGTTATCGTTCATCCATATAAGGTCCTGTGTGTTATGCGTAAGCGTCCATCCATATAGGGTCCTGTGTGTCATGAGCTAGGGTTTATCAGCAATGCACCCCATCAATATTCACTATAGATATTAGGCCTATGATGCAATGTCACACCTTTATGCGCGAAAGCTTGTCAAAATAAATAACGTTACAGTGTTCATTCTAGGAGGGGCCATGGTAGGGTGGGGGTGGTGGACGTGGAGGGGGGGGGGGGGGCGGGGCCGTGGGGATGTCATATTCCCCTGTAATTTAGAAATGTCTCCTTCCTTCCTTTTGGTCAATAGGGGTCCGTATCATATGGCTATAGATCTATGATAAGTGTGGTTTGAACCATGCATAGCATATAGCGGAAATTCTTCCTAAGGTAGCAACAGCTTCCATTAAAATTAGTTACAAAATATTTATCTTTGTATTTAGCTTAAAAGTATGCTATCATTTTTAGCTTTGGTGTCCAGCATATTGATCTAGTTGCTCCTGTTTTGGGATGATATGGATTCTTCGTCCCAAATTCTATAGATCTTGGAATGAACACTGAAATTAGTCTACAAAAAGTATCACTTTAAATCTTTTTTATGTTATCAAGACTAACACGGCTCTTTTTTCAGCTTACAACACTACAGAATTCATTCTTTTAGCATGCGATCATGCATGTACATGCACCTACCCCCCCCCCCCCCCCCCCCCCCCCCCCCCCCCCCCTCACACACACACCCTCCCCCACCCACCTCACACGCACGCAAGCACGCACGCACACACGCCCACACACTATTCGTATCTCGCGAAATCTCATTAGATGCGAGATCAAGAAAAGTATCTCGCATGTATTGAGTAGCCATTGGCGTAGTGATTTCCACCAGAAGATGACGGTAGAAAGAATTGAAACTTAAAAGGACACGAGCGCAACTCTCTTCATACCAGACAATATTAATTCACACAAAACGAGATGATATAAAGCCGCTATAGTAGTCTGTATGACAATTGTTCTGAGCAGTCAGAGATGTCGCAAACAGATCTACCAGAGGACGATCCATAAGACTGAAAATCGCTTTGACAACCGACCTCTTTAACTGCCACTCTGTGTGGTCGAATTTGCTGGGACGTGACAGTTGGTCCGCAAGAAAATCCAGACTGCCTGGGACATGAGGAAACACTAGAAGAATCTGATTCTTGCGACACCATAAGAGAAGGTTCCACACGTATAGACAAAGGATGGATGACCTTGTAGCCCCCTGCCTGTTGCTATAAGAGACCACTGTCGAATTGTCCGACCAAATCGGGACTGAGACCTATCACAAGATCTGACCATGAAAGGAGAGCCTTCTTGACACCACACAATTCCAGAATGTTGATATGAGCTGTTGACTCCTCCAGGGACCAAAGACCGGAAACAGACAGGGAGTCCCAGACCACTCCCCATCCCTCCTGAGATGCGTATGTAAAGATACTCGCCTGAGGGGAGGACTTAACCAGTAGAACACCCATCAGAAGCAGAGAACGGTCTTTCCAGAAATCTAGAAGAGGAATCACGTGTTCTCTGATGCGAATCTGATGGTAAATAGAGTGAACCGACTGCTTCCAAAGGGGCATTAAATACATCTGCGCTGTCCATGGAATAACATTCTCTACGCTGACCATCAAACCTATCACTCTCAGCAGAAATCTTGCTCAGACCATGGAAGAAAAAGAAGACAGGATTGCCATTGCCACTGATAATGCCTCTGTTCTTGGATCTGAGGGGAAGACTAGACCCTGGGCCGGATCGAAAGAAACGACTAGATGTGTGAAGATTTGAGAGGGACCTAGGCTTGATTTCTTTAGATTTAAAATCCACCCTAGGTTGCATGCCAGACTGCAAACCTCTGGAAGAATTCCTGAGAAAATTGAAGACTTACTTTACTAACCAATCGTCTATAAACGTGGAGATGGATAGAACGACGGTGAAAATTTCTGAAAACATGAAAGAAGGCGTCATTTTGGTCGATGGAAGCGACCACATACCCTGATCTAGACTGGAAATGATCTGGGAGATGGTCTCCATCTTGACTTGGGAGTAAGAATCGTGATATTTAATCATGCCATACCCCCTTGTTAAAATAAAATTAATGCAGATTTGAATGTTTCAGAGTGAATAGAGATCATTTTACTAACCCTAGGCTGAAGGCTCTCATGTATGTTTAAATTCCTTAGAATTAACATAATTCACAAGGAAAACTAACATGTTAATGACCAAATTGTCAATTGAAAGGACCAGAGGAGACAAGAAAGAAGAATTAGAAGAGGAAAGAGCCGACACAAAAGAAGGAAGGTCTATAAAAAAAACTCGTCCTTAAAAGGAAGATAAAGCGTCTAAGCAATCCACCAGTGAGCCAGGGACCAGTCATCCGAAAAGACCCTGACTGGACAAAATCTCGCCAGCCCTGACCGACTAGGGATAGAAGAATAGAAGAAGGATTAGGAGATGGAAAAGAAAAAAGATGAGAAGAGTCACCATAGGCCATAGAATCAACAGTTCAAATGGAAAGAGGAGAGCAAGGCCTCTTGGAAGCTAGACGAGAAGAAAACTGTAAAAAATCAGAAAAATATAGATCAGAGAGAAAGAGAGAGAGAGAGAGAGAGAGAGAGAGAGAGAGAGAGAGAGAGAGAGAGAGAGAGAGAGAGAGAACATGACTATAAGAAAACTTTAGAAGGAGAAGGGGCGGAGGATGAAGAAAGAGGCCTATACTTATCCTTACTCATTATTGTTAAGGACTTAGAACCAATATTATCATCTTGTAAAGACGGAAGTCATTGAGTTTGATATGCTAATAAAAAGGAATGATTGATAGAATGATAATGAATCCCGGAAACAGCTGGATGTTAAATACACAAAAGACTAATACTAGGTTATGATTAAACACTAACGGGATGAATCACGAAACAAAACGGGTTTTATTCCTTCTTCCTTCACCCTAATCTTATTTCTCTATTCTCAGCGTTTTCTTGCTCTTGTAATCATTAATCTTAGAGCCATTCTCTTCCCTATGAATCCACTACTGAATCTATTCCTGTCAGCGCCTGTCAGAATTAGACTAAGAATTACGCTATAAACAGGAATTTTCCTCAAGAAATTAATTCCCTTGGATAAAATAAATATGTCAACCTGCCGACATAAGAGGAAAAAAGAGCGCGAAAAAAGGCTGAACGGCCTGGAGACAACTGGCCATCTAACGTTGGATGAAATTAAAAATCAATTTTAATTGCGACATCTAGCGATAATGCGTAGAATACAGACTGACTTATCGACTGCAACAAAAAACCCATCCGGCAACCAGTTGGAAGAGGTTTTAATTACGTTGAAATGTTTCACTGATAAAAGAATAAATGCTGAATATCTACAATTCCAAGAGAGACTTCAAGACTGGCAATGTCTCGGAATTAATATTTTCAGCGACTAAACAATCCGATTTTAAAAGCACTTACTGAAATAAGACTAACTCTTAGGCAACATAATGACTAGATCCTAGGAAAGACAAACCTAGAATCTCAAGTAAGAGCTATCAGCGGAAATCCAAAAAAGGAAGACAGAACCGGAAGTTAATCACAGAACACCATGAAAACCGGTAATGACCCTATCCCCAGATGTACGAATCCGGAAGTGAAAAAATAGGAAACGGAAATGCGCAAAACGGAAGAATACAACCGGACACTGAACCCGGATGTACATTAAAAAACCAGAATAAGCCTAGGAACCGGAAATACGCAAACCGGAAGTCAGGACGGATAGGGAAAAAACGGAGGTAGATCCGGAAACAGAAGTAACCCCTGTCCTGAGGACCTGAATCCACTACAACTGATCTAAGACCTTGGCATTAGCATAAACACCAGGCTTATGGACGTCAGCCTCAGCCTCCGCCACCACGGCTTGAGGGTTATGCCCGTCTCGCTCAAGTCTAATGTGGGTTTGACCCGGTGAACTACACGAGCCCAGCTTCGAGAGCTTATTTTCTCTAATTAATTGCTCTTTATTCTTAATTCATTCACTAGCCCGGAAGTACGTCCCAGCCGGAAGCGGAAGTCGGAAGAGCTTATTAGTCATACCGGAAACGGTCGGAACGGAACAAGAACTAGCAAAACTAGATAGCGGACTATAGTTATAGGCGACCTATTAAGAATATTGACGACTGGTATGACCGAAAAATTGGCATTATCATAAGCACCAGACTTATGGACGTCAGCCTCAGCCACTGCCACCACGCCTTGTGGTTTATGCCCGTCACCCTCAAGTCTAATGTTAGGTTTGACCCGGTGAACTACCTGAGCCCACCTTCGAGAGCTTAGTCGCTCTAGACTACTGCTTAGGGTCATTACGTTAGAGGTGTATTCGCGAAGAAGCCACGCATCTATTTTTAGATTGGTGCACACACACACGACCCGTTTAACAAATTTACGAAAATGTTGCGAAACAAGAGAGATAATCCTTTGAACGCTAAATCGATGTAGTTGTAGCGTTATCTCACCATATATACTCACGCATTCACATCATATACGGAGCCCGTTAGACGCCATGGGCAAAATTATTTTCAAGGTGGTCCCTCGCCTTTGAAAGGCGTTGCCTATCCTTCGTAAAGCGTTCCCTCGCCTTTCAATGGTGTTCCTTCGCCTTCGAAAGGCGTTTGCGTGACTGACGAACACGCAAATCGTTTGAGTGACTGAACGAATCGTTTGGTGGGGTATTGGTTGAATCATTTTAGCCGAGGTTAGCAGCTCAATAAACCACTATACCAGCCAGCCAGCCAGCCAGCCAGCCAGCCAGCCAACCAGCCAACCAGCCAGCCAGCCAGTCAGCCAGCCGGCCACCCGGCCAACCGACCAACCAGCCAACTAACCAGCCAACCAGCCACCCAGCCAGCCAACCAACCAGCCAGCCAGCCAGCCAGCCAGCCAGCCAGCCAACCAGCCAGCCAGCCAGCCAGCCAGCCAGCTAGCCAGCCAGCCAGCCAGCCAGCCAGCCAGCCAGCCAGCCAGCCAACCAACCAACCAGACAGTCAGCCAGCCAGCCAGCCAGCCTCAAAAGTATATTCAGGGCTCTCGTTTCAAGTTTTTCGTATACATTAATCAACCTTGTGGAAAAGATTGCCCGTGGAGTCCTGAAGATGTGTGTTAAACTTGCGCACAACAACCATACCGCGACCACGACTACCCTTACCACTGCTGCTTCTATTATTGTTCTACTACTACTACTACTACTGCTGCTGCTGCTGCTGCTGCTGCTGCTGCTGCTGCTGCTGCTGCTACTACTACTACTACTACTACTGCTACTACTACTACTGCTGCTACTACTGCTGCTGCTGCTACTACTGCTGCTACTTCTACTATTACTAATGCTACTACAGCTGCTGCTACTGCTACTGCTGCGGCTGCCACTATCACTGCCACTACCACTACCCCCACCACCCACCCACCAACCCACCCACCCACCACCACCACCACTACTACTATTACTGTAATTGTTATTATTGGTATTAGGTCTACTATTAGAAGTGGTTTATTATTATGAGTATTACTATTAGAAGTGGTCTAATGTTATTTTTAATGAGTTTAACCTTGGAATGCCCATTGCCCAGCCGGGGAAAGGATTTTGTTTGAAAATGTACCACTGGAATAACTGGCTCGAGCATCTAGCAAGGCATTCCGGTGCGACATTTTCTGGAAACGTCTTCTCTTGGCATTGGAGGAGGACACTTCTAAACACAATTCACGGGGTGCCGCCTCCGTCATTGATAAGACATCGTTGTTTTTATGTTTAAAGGTTTGTGATAAGAAAAGTGAAATTGTGAATGAATGTTTTAACGATTTTAATAATAATAATAATAATAATAATAATAATAATAATAATAATAATAATAATAATAATAATAATAATAATAATAATAATAATGTATATATAGTTCTCCCATATGTCACATTTGTGACCCTTTCAGATTACGCTATGCTCCGCCCAACCATAGTTACGCTCCAGCGACGCTTCGCCCATGTTGGGATCCATCGATCCTAGAACGCCCTAACTATCAATTTCCAGAATACTATATAGGTAAGCTGTTGGATGTTTTGGGTCTAGTTTGACTGGATGCATTTGCTGCCATAGCAGCAACGGCGCCCAGCCAAGTTGGTTTCAAAATATCCAACGGAATGTATATTAAATGGTGAAGAAATACAATTCGTAGAACATGTCGAACTAGACTAGCGTTCAAAATGAACTAAATCCAGCCAGTCATGACGTAATGATTAGGACGTCACCTTATACGTAGTTGATTATGACGTCATATGATGGATGGATAAATTGGGAAGGTCCATTAACATACCATAGAACAATAACAATAATGCATGCTGAGAGAATTAAATATATATGTGTGTGTACACATATGTATAATATTATAATCTTATGTATCTCCATAACAGTGTACAGTTCAGAGAATAAACCATATCAATAACAAAGGGTCTAACGGTCAAAAGTCAATGCCGTGGAGACCAGATTAAAAAGATTATTTTGAAAACTATATGTTTATAGGTGAATTCTATGACGTCATACTCAATTACGTCACATATAGGTTTACGTCACAATCTAGTGTCACAACCCACAATCATAATTGACAGAAATAGTCCGTTTTTAACCTGGAATAGTCTGTCAAGTCGTACGAATTGTACGTCTTTACTATTTAATAAACATTATGTTGGATATTTTGAAGGTAATTTTACTTGGCGCTGTTGCTGCCATAGCACACAGTCAAATTAGTTTCAAAATAGTCAATAGATTATATATTAAATAGTTTTCTGGAAATTGATAGTCAGGGAGTTCAGGGTTAGATACCAAGCGTGGGCGGAGCTTAGCTAGATATGGGCGGGGCATAGCTAAACTTGGATTCATCCAACACTGGCGAATCGTGGGCGGAGCTTAGCTAGAGGTGGGCGGGGCACAGTTAAAATTAGATTCATCCAACACGGGCGAAGCGTGGGCTGAGCTTAGCTAGAGATGGGCGGGGCATAGTTAAAATTAGATTCACCCAACACGGGCGAAGCGTGGGCGGAGCCTATCTAGAGATGGGCGGGGCATAGTTAAGCTTAGATTCATCCAACACGGGTGAGTCGTGGGCGGAGCTTAGCTAGAGATGGGCGGGGCATAGCTAAAACTGGATTCATCCGACACTGGCGAATCGTGGGCGGAGCTTAGCTAGAGATGGACGGGGCATAGCTACAACTGGATTCCTCCAACACTGGCTAGTCGTGGGCGGAGGTTAGCTAGAGATGGGCGGGGCATAGCTAAAACTGGATTCATCCGACACTGGCGAATCGTGGGCGGAGCTTAGCTAGAAATAGGCGGGGCATAGCTAAAACTGGATTCCTCGAACTGGCGAATCGTGGGCAGAGCTTAGTTAGAAATGGGCGGGGCATAGCAAAAACTGGATTCATCTGACACTGGTGAATCGTGGGCGGAGCTTAGCTAGAGATGGGCGGGGCATAGCTAAAACTGGATTCATCCGACACTGGCGAATCGTGGGCGGAGCTTAGCTAGAGATGGGCGTGGCATAGCTAAAACTGGATTCATTTCATTTCATTTCTTTGTTTACACCCAAGCCACAATAGAAGTACAATATTTTACTTGTCTAAATGGCGGTTAGGCCTACATAAGATTATTATTATTATTATTATTATTATTATTATTATTATTATTATTATTATTATTATTATTATTATCAAGAATTTGGGAATTTGTGCTGAGCCTGTGTACATTTACACGCAACGAGGACCACTTCCGAAAGCCCTCCACTGGAATGACCGATTCAGTTACCTTACCGGTCATTCCAGTTACAAGCTTCCAAAAATATCCCCCTCCATGCGTGCAAATCTACGCCCCGTAAGACCATTGCAAATACTGTTTTCTCAGGCACATGACTATTATAGGGTTGGGTTGACACAAGAGAGACCAAAACCTCGCTTCGATTTCGCACCCGATTGGTTGGCAATTCATCCGACACTGGCGAATGTTGGGCGGAGCTTAGATAGAGATGGGCGGAGCTTAGCTAGAGATGGGCGGGGCATAGCCTACACTTGGATTCATCCGACACGGGAAGTAGTGTTTTATATTAACCCGTTACTATCTAAATCAAAATATTTGCGTTTTGAATGTCCATTTGCAGGTCAACAAAATAGTGTTTTTTTGGTAAATTTATCACTGAAATGACTCACTCTGTTATCGAACCAGTCATTCCAGTGGTAAATTTTCAAAAAATAGTATTATCTTCGCCGGCAAATGTGTTTCTCCAAGATCATTGTTTTGGCCGGCATCACTATGAAAGAGTTAAAAGAAGATTGTAATTTGTTTCTTCACATCAGGAAATCTTTCATAGATTTAAATGGAAAGTAAATCCGTGTAGGCTATTTGCTTGCTGTCATGGTGGTATTTCATTGATGTCATCTTGAACTGAAGTCCAGCTACGCCTTGACCGTTTCTACCGGGATAGGTATATTTATTGTAGATTAAGCATATAGTTGAGAGGTTTCCTTAACATATCAGGTGAATAATTAATTTGAAATAATTTTTATAGTCAAATGTTGATCATTGTTTTACCCGGATTTCATCGGAATATATATTTCAAATTTCATAGATTTGTCTTTTCGAAACTCGTTTAAAATTCACTTTAATAATTTTAGTGATAATTTAAATTGTGCAGGTAAGTTGCTAGGGATTGCGTTTCAGTAAGCTACACCCCCCCCCCCCACCCCCTACTCCATTACCTCCTCCATTGCCCGCGTGCCAAGAGATATCGATTTGAAACGATTCTGTTCCCATGGAAACCATACCGTCAAACCACAATCCACAAGCGGCTTTCCAAAATGACACCTTAAAAAGGCTGACTCTTTTGCTTCTCTGAAAATATGATGATGATGATGATGATGATGATGATGATGATGATGATGATGCGGCGCTCAATGCACCTTCTTCGGTCACCGTTTCTTGTGTTCAGCAAACCCTAACATACAGCCCTCCGATACTTCTTGGTCTTCAATGTACCCAGTAGCCTACAGCCCTCCGATACTTCTTGGTGTACCCAGTCATGCCGCTTTTATATCAGAACGCAGCACGTGTATTAGGGTTGGTGTCCTCTGTGAGCGGCACAGCTGATGACGCCGACTACAGCGAATTTCAAGGGTCTCTGCTCATAGGCGTGTCTGTTGGCATTCGTCCTATTCATTATCGTGATAACTCAGCGGGCTCCTTTATTTCTCTATAGTTACTCTACACCGGGATTCAGTCAGGAACTATCTCGTGGTGCTGCACCTTGTCCTATAGTAAATTGTCATACGATTATAAAACAAGACATCAGTGTTACACTGAGGGATATTGACGAAAATCTTGGCATTATGCATTTTCAAATGCAAATCTAGATTTGTATCAAGATCACAATGACCTGGCCCTCAGAAGTCTGAATGCCTTTGTGCTGCTCTGACTGGTTGAGGTAACTGTATATCCATGCTTAGTTCCAATAATTTGGTTAATTCCGAAATAAAGGCAAAATGAGCTAAGCAGAAGAATCTACCAGTAGCTGTTAAAGTCTGCATTTAACACAACTCAAATGGGAAAATGACCTTGACGTTTCACCTCCATATTATTATGCGTCATCCCATTGATATAAGGAAGCATGTGTCCAAGTTTAGGTAAGGCCATGCCGAGATATAAGCCGATATGGTTAGCTAAACGCAAAACGTAACCGTAAAAAGTAGTTTTATACGAAGGTCACCGTCACCTTGAACTTTGACCTCATAATCTCAATATCATTTTGCTCCATCCACTTGATATAAGGAAGGATGTGCCCAAGTTTAGTTCTATTCGGGTGTGATGATCCTAAGATATAACTTCAGCGAGATTGGACGCCGACAAACAAACAGACAAATAGACAGGCAGACAGACAAACAGACGGCGCAACGGAACCTATCAATATATTGGCGAAAATTTTAATTTTCGCCAATAATAAGCTGTGATCTATGTGCAGCGCGTTTCCGTCAGATGTCGCTTGTAGACACTTCGTGTTGATAATAGTATCTGTTCATAAGATACGATGAACATCATCATAAAATCGATGATCTAGTGAATAATCCACCAGGCGGCGTAAAAAGCAATTAATGAGTGTTTAGGGAATGTCACTGGTGCGTGACTTGGTTATAATTATACAGACGCTAATGAGGTGGAGATGATTTACCCACCTGCCCGTTAATGTTCCTCAAGGACAACCTTCAAAGGCGATGTCCAGCATTTAGTCTTGCGCATCAAACGGAAATCTTTGATATTTAATAACCTAAGCAATGTTTGTATGGTCCGGTGGTATTTTCGATTGGGATTGTGTTGGAGGCAAAATCCGATTGAATTCAATCATCCAAGAACAAACCCACATGGCAGTGTGCTTTGATATTAGATTCACACTTCCCAGATAGTGTCTTCTAAGGATATTGTGCTCCACCTACCCACACTTGAAATCAGAGTTGTCCCTCTCTTAGACATAGTGCCTGATACGGTTGGACAGCCCAGCCTACCTTTTAGCCCAGCAGTCGTGTTGGGCCCACAGGCTCCAGAAGCAGTTTAGTTAAATCAGGGTACTGCCCCGAGAAGATACCTAATATGGGCACATGGATTGGATATGTTTTGCTCCATCTATGAGGGGCAGGCACCATCCCCTACCCATGCGGAGCTGGATGTTGACAAAACCTAACTTTCCCACTCATCTCACTAACAACATGCGCCCACCGTCACTCAGCTAACCGACAAAGCAACTCCCCACTCACTTAATTGATCAGAGAGCCACTAGCACTCACCTAACTGACCACACAACTCACTCACTCATCTAAGTGACCACAAAAACGTTCATTCACCTAACTGGCATCTCCGCCTGTTCAGCTAACTGGCAACACACCTCCATCTCTCCCCAATCACTGATACCTGAGCTCCATATATGGAACGATCAAATCTTACAAAACACACTGAACGTGGTTTTGGTGAACTGTAGTCTGGTATAATTCTACAGAGCATATTTGGTTTCCAATGCGACATCAATTCCACCGGACTAGCACTCTGTTGTGGCCGTTCTATGGTCTCTATACGAGTAGGGCTTCCATCATCAATAATGATCTTAGATATAGGACTACAGCTATTTTACCATTTCCTCATGTAAGTATATAATTCAACTAGATTTTCTGAGGCAAGATATAATACTATACTCATTCTCTTCATATAAGGTGTGAGTTCTTTCATGTTTTGGTACGCACATTCGAGAGTGCAGGTGCATGCGTGTGCGCGTGCGGTAGTTCGGTGTGTGCGTGTGAGTGTCAGCGACCATACTCGATGGTACTACTCATAAGTCTACTGTTTATTGTACATAGGCTAATTGATCATGAAATATGCCGAATGAAAAGCATCACGACCAAAGAGTAAGAATTCCATTTTGGGTTGATAGCCTTTGGAAAGTTACTTGTTTCTGCCCTTTTTAACTTATCCCAATTGTATAGAAAAGGACTAGCAAGCCTTCAGCGATACTCTGATATCGTATAAATTTATCAGTCTACTGTAGAGGTGTGTGAACTCAGAGCATGACAAGTCTAGTGTAGAGGTATTGAACTCAGAGTGTGACAAGTCTAGTGCAGAGGTATTGAACTCAGAACTGAAAAGTCTAGCGTAGAGGTGTCTGAACTCAGAGTGTGACAAGTCTAGTGTAGAGGTGTCTGAACTCAGAGTGTGACAAGTCTAGTGTAGAGGTATGGAACTCAGAGCATGACAAGTCTAGTGTAGAGGTATGGAACTCAGAACTGAAAAGTCTAGAGTAGAGGTATTGAACTCAGAACTGAAAAGTCTAGAGTAGAGGTATTGAACTCAGACTGAAAAGTCCGTAACAAGCCTATTGTAGAGGCGGCTGAAAGAGCAAATACTCCCACCAATGAGATGTGGTGTAGAGGTATTGAACTCTGAGAGAGTTGTCTGCTTAGTTAAACTGAGTCATTTCTTTTATTGCCGATGCCATCATTATGCAGGGTGATAATAACGCTGCTCATATTTTCAACTGATGAACCGAATGACAGCAAACTCAACATGCTGCCTATGTCTTTTTTGGGCAGCACTATTCAATCATGGCCTTCATGCCCGCCACCTTTGGCCTTAAAACTTTAAATAATATATGATAGTTTATTCCTAACGCTATCTGTGAGACGAAAAAAATTGAGCTTCATATCTTCAACCTATCACCTTATAGGGGTGGATGGCGTTGGGGTGGGTGGGGTGGGCTGGGGTGGGGGTGGGGGAATATGTTGTCACCGATGACAGGTGTCCTCTTTTAAACCGGCGGCCCATCTACCGATTTTTTGTTAGTGGCCGATTAAAACTTTCCGGCAGGATAAATTCCGGCGGCCCATCCACCGATTTTATCTGCCGATTGTACTGCCGGCCAGCAGAATAAGTAGGGTAGGTAGATGAGCCGGACCTGCCGGCCCGATTTCGGTAAAAAAATATTCCTTGGCAATGTCAAGGATTTGCCGGCCGAATCTATACCGGTGTACTATGTAATATAAAATGGGCCGAATTTTATAGTAAGGTCGTCGTGGCATGACTTGCCACATGCTCTCTCTCTCCCGGTTAAATCGGGTTATGTGCACGGGGAATCGGTAGGTGAGCGGTCACGTGCCGGCCGACGAGAATGCGCGGTTACTGGCAGATTTATCGGTAGATGGGGGGGGGGGGGGGGGGGGGGAACGGCCATATATCTGCCAGTGACAAGTCATGTCACGACGACCGTACTAGAAAATTCGGCCGATTTTCTCAGTTCAGTGTTCCCATTTACCAATTTGCAACGGCCGGTATAGATTCGGCCGGCAAATCCTTGACATTGCCAAGAAATTTTTTTTACCAATTTGTCCAGCCGATTTTGAAAAAATCTGGCCGGCAGGTCCGGATCATCTACCGACGCTACTTATTCTGCCGGTCGGCAGTACAATCGGCTGATAAAATTGGTAGATGGGCCACCGGCTTTATACGATGCATATTTTGACGACACGCGATGATGGTATTTAAGGCAGATTGATCTGGAATCTCACCTGTGCTGGTCAATTTGTGTGTGTCTATGGTTTCTGATAGCTTTTTAACGTATGCGAACATTGACCTTCGACCTTTGACGTCAATGTGCCATTATTTGCAGAGTAAATTCATTAATACCAATCGACTTTACCGACGTTAATTTGATTGTGTGCTAGGTTTGATCGGGGTATCCCTACCACTGTCAGTTGTTAGTGAAAGTGTTCGCCCCCCCCCCCCCATATCACCCCCACCGACACCCCCCCCCCCCCCCAATACCCCGAACACCCCCACCCCCACCCCCACACACACACACACAAGTCCCCCCCCCCCAGTAGGTAAGTGGTAACCCCCAGTAGTCGCTAAGTAATGTGTCTATTATCTTCCAAAATACAGTAGGCCATTATATATTCCTGGAGTAATTACTCAATGCATGTTTGTGGAAAAGTGTCTAGTTTTACTGTTCTGAACACGAATTTTATGCTGAATACGAAATGTGCCATTATATAACTATGATGTCCTATTATTCAATTTGCTATTTGAAAAGCTTCTACAGTTTGGAAATTTACATCGCTATTCTGTAGGAGGGATTACAGCGCATTAAAAGTATGATTTTGAGCGAATCAGATGAAGTTGGACATGGTAGAATGTTATTGAATATGAATTTGTAAGGTTATTATTTGGGCACATAAGCGTGCGTAATTTGGAATTAATAAACAGTGAAATGGACCTTTCCAATCTTAGCTATGCCCCGCCCATCTCTAGCTAAGCTCCACCCATACCACGCTCGTGTTGAGATCGATCGATCTCTGACCTTCCTGACTATCAATTTCCAGAAAACTATACCGGTAAGCAAAAGCTCCCAGTCAAATTAGTTTCAAAATATTCAACAGCGTGTTTATTAAATAACAGACAATACAACAGCTAACTCCACTGAGCTTCATTCATGACGCCACGAGTAGAACGTCTTCCTATACGTCACGTAGTTGATTATGACATCATATGACGTCATGTAATGGCTGGATAAAATGGAAAGACATATTATGTTTCCGCGTTGACAAGTGCAGGCACTACTAGTCATGTTTCAAGGTTATGAAAGTCCTGAGAGATGAATTCGGACATGATTAAATTACCTTTTAATATGGCGAGAAAACCAGTATTAAACACGTTAAATCTGCTTCACAGGTAGCTCTACCTTGGCCAGAGTGAGTTGGCAACACGTATCGGATAGTGATAGTAATTTATTTTAAGAATAGTTGCGTCTTCATGACACTTATCAGAGCTGAGAAATTCAATATATCGTTGCAGTAAGAAGGTGCTTATATAATGTGTATACGGTATTAGTACTATGGTGAGGTGGTCATGTCAGTTATTGGGACTCGATTGTGTACCTGGAGCTCGGGCCTAAAACCTGCAGGTGAATGACAGGTTCTTGTAATTATGTTTTAACTTTAACCATCGGGGATATGTTTCGGCCCCTTCCATCACCACTCACCCCATAAAACTGGGGATAGAAATTATGGTTATTTTGTCATGTAACTTTATGAAGGCTCCAATCCCCCCTCAACAGATTGACCATAGAATGCACATTCCTTTAACTTAGAAAGAAATTGTTTATCAACTTCATTGAGATAGCCCACTATAGTCAGAAACTTGCTGAAAACTTTTCCATCAGCTTTAGCATGATGTGTGGTTATGAACTATTGTGCGGTGCCTCCTACGTCATGCTGGTCTCCCTAAGTAGTATGGGAGACTTTCAGTGATTGGTTGTCAAGGCATTGATTATGATTGACAGTTTAGTACAGTGACAGTTGTGTTCCAAAAGTGGTATATCTTTGATTCTGATGGGTCCGATCAACCATGTGATCGAACACGAATGATTAAAGACAGACTACCGCTAACTATTTATAATCCGATTGAATGAAATCAGCTGATGATCAGAAAAATGATGAAAGATGCATCATAATTAGCCGTGGCTACAGGGAGGATACATTACCAGTGGTTACAGAGAAGATAATCAGCCGTAGTTACAGGGAGGATACATCAGCCGTGGTTACAGGGAGGATACATTACCCGTGGTTACAGGGAGGATACATCAGCCGTGGCTACAGGGAGGATACATCAGCCGTGGCTACAGGGAGGATACATTACCAGTGGTTACAGGGAAGATAATCAGCCGTAGTTACAGGGAGGATACATCAGCCGTGGTTACAGGGAGGATACATCAGCCGTGGTTACAGGGAGGATAATCAGCTGTGGTTACAGGGAGGATACATTACCCGTGGTTACAGGGAGGATACATCAGCCGTGGCTACAGGGAGGATACATTACCAGTGGTTACAGGGAGGATAATCAGCCGTAGTTACAGGGAGGATACATCAGCCGTGGTTACAGGCAGGAAAATCAGCCGTGGTTACAGGGAGAATAATCAGCCGTGGTTACAGGGAGGAAAATCAGCCGTAGATACAGGGAGGATACACCAGTCGTGGTTACAGGGAGGATACATCAGCCGTGGTTACAGGGAGGATACATCAGCCGTGGTTACAGGTCGGATACATCAGCAGTGCTTTATAGAGAGAATACATCAGCCGGAGTTATAGGGAGGATATATCAGCCGTAGTTATAGGGAGGATACATCAGGCGTGGTTATAGGGAGGATACATCAGCAGTGTTTACTCTAATTTTTAGATCACTGTTCATTTCTGGAAAACACCTCTTAAAGATATTGTACACAAATATCATATGTGTGATATACGTTTATCGCGTCGAACATCCTCAGACCCGGCTTTCATCATGGCCATCATATGTGAACGTGAAGATTAGATTTGTCTGTATAATATGGAAGGACAATGCGCCTATTGTGCGTGCATTGACAGCTGACACGGTCTGTCGGCGAACGATTTCTTCAATGTTAACCATCTTGCTTTCTACAACACAGTGCTACGTTTATCAATACCATGATATTGATGAGGACAGAAAATTATTGAATCAGCTACTTAAACGGGTCTGTCGTTCACAGATACAACTGGCATGCATATTACATAGATACAACTTGCATGTATACTACACAGATACAACTCGCATGCACATTTCACGGATACAATTGACATGTATATTACACAGATACAACTCACATGCATATTTCACAGATACAACTGGCAGGCATATTACACAGATACAACTTGCATGTATACAACACAGATACAACTCGCATACATATTACACAGATGCAACTGGCATGCATATTACACAGATACAACTCGCATGCATTTTACACAACTACAACTGGCAGGCATATTACACAGATACAACTCGCATGCGTATTACACAGATACAACTGGCATGCATATTATACAGATACAACTGGCATGCATATTATACAGATACAACTGGCATGCATATTGCACAGCTACAACTCGCATACATATTACACAGATACAACTCGCATGCATATTACACAGATACAACTCGCATACATATTACACAGATGCAACTGCCATGCATATTACACAGATACAACTCGCATGCATTTTACACAACTACAACTGGCAGCCATATTACACATATACAACTGGCATGTATGCTACATAGATACAACTAGCATGTATGCTACACAGATACAACCGGCATGTATGCTACACAGATACAACCAGCATGT
The DNA here is from genome assembly GCA_034401795.1 of Chaetoderma sp. LZ-2023a. Classification (NCBI taxonomy): domain Eukaryota; kingdom Metazoa; phylum Mollusca; class Caudofoveata; order Chaetodermatida; family Chaetodermatidae; genus Chaetoderma; species Chaetoderma sp. LZ-2023a. Next base: position 5,843,692 of record CM067370.1, on the reverse strand, counting down.
ATGCCACACAGATACAACCGGCATGTATGCTACACAGATACAACCAGCATGTATGCTACACAGATACAACCCGCATGTATGCTACACAGATACAACCGGCATGTACGCTACACATATACAACCAGCATGTACGCTACGCAGATACAACCGGCATGTATGCTACACAGATACAACCGACATGTATGCTACACAGATACAACCAGCATGTATGCTACACAGATACAACCAGCATGTATGCTACACAGATACAACCAGCATGTATGCTACACAGATACAACCGACATGTATGCTACACAGATACAACCGGCATGTATGCTACACAGATACAACCGGCATGTATGCTACACAGATACAACCGGCATGTATGCTACACAGATACACATCGCATGTCTCCTAAACAGGTAAAACTGGCATGTATCCGACACAGACTAACTAGAACTACACAGAAAATCCTATGATAACTCCGGTCATTCCCTCTTGTCCGAGGCCATGTCTGGCATTTAAAGGTTTCGTTGCCATGGCTGTGCTAAACTGCTTAAAGCGACTTGATAATTTGGGCATGATGCATAGTTTGTTGTGTTTCTCTGTATCTGTATGTCGTTGTGACATTCAGAAATAGTTATTGTCATTAGAGATCAGTGCGTTACATGATTCTGAGCATAGCGAGTGCTGGTAATCGTCTGCCAGACTTAACATGGTAGGCGGTTGTTACACGGGTTAGAGCATACGACATTGTATCGAGATAATTGGTTTCAGCCGACGGCTAATGTGATATTGGTGTTTTCCTGATACAAGCCTCAGCAGCGGTAATTATGTATCTCATTATTAAGCACGCATAGCCTGATCTCGCGGGCAAATATGTGACTAGAACGCACGACATCAGCGCTAACTATTTCCATCAAATATGTACTTACCAATTTCTGTTCCAGTAGGCTAGATGCAGACCAGTCAAATTATGTTCTGTTGTTGCTGTTGTTGTTTTCGGGCGTGTTTTAATAACGCAAATGAGATGTGATTGAGTAAGGAATCCCTTCCATATGCAAGCGGCCAGCAGCGCGTTAGCTTCAGACAGATGACGGATCGTTGTCCGCTAGATTTGGCATATATTTAAAACGCGAGAAACTGAGGAATATCGACGACAGACAGCAAAAATCGATACACCATTTCAAGGTGAACGTTATACAACTTTTGCAGAATGTGTTCTGACGACCATTGGCGGACTGACACTATTCTGGGTGTGTGGTGCTGGTGGGGGTGGGGGTGGGGGAGGGTTATGAGAAACAACAAGGAGGGGGTTACCGGGTGTGGGTGTGGCAGTGCATTCTCCAGCCGGCAGAAGGTTAATCCCACGTGAGATCGTAACTCCGGTAAGACGTAATTAGTACGAGACGATGGTGTCACAAGAATGGGGGTAGGGAGGGGTGTGTGTGGGTGTGTGGGTGGTGGGGGGGGGGGGTTTGGGGGTGCGAGTTACCTCCCAAATTATGGTCTGTACCCTCGGTCTGTGACAAATTGCATGACCGTGGCTCAGTAGGCCTGCTATTTCTATGAAAACTCATTTATTTTGCATGCTGGGACAGATGTAGTCCTTTACTATATAATATAAATATGGAATGTAATCAGATTTCGTCGTTTTTGTCGTGGTCGTGTTCGTCGTCGTTGTCGTCGCGTCGTCGTCGCCGCATTGTCGTCGCCGCGTCGTCGTCGTATGTGATCGCATTCAGCCAGAAAGGGGGTTGACGTTGGTTCTATGGACACGTGATGTAGTTGTTTATTGACTTTCTTTCAATCCCGTAGTGTGAATTCCGGATTGATGCTGTGTAGTGTAATAACATGTAAGATACTATTGACATGCACTCGTTTTGGATGCATTTATAAAAGAGATTCTCATTTTAGTGTACTTGCAATTATTGGATGGAGATGGTCCAGGTGTTTCTTTTCCATGTTTCTTAGCATGGCGCTTTAGTACGATATGAAATCTAGATTGTGAATAGCTCATGTTAGGCGTGTATTGGAACTACAATGCGGATTTCACAATGGGGACACCAGATTGACCATTGATTTAAAGCCGTGTTTGTCGACATTCATCATGAAGTGTTCCCACAGTTTGCAATTACTATTTTATAAATACGCATTTAAAATTAGTTAGAGCATGCATGGATTAACTGGTTAGCTTTCCATGGTCTCATTACAGGGCTGTTTGTCCGAGGCGTTAATTGGGTTATTGTATCCATGAGAGCAGCCTTGCTTGATGTCTGCTTCTAGACTCCAATGCTGGCTATATTGACTGATATAATACAAGATGCATAAGGAGACCTGTATCACTAACCTGAAACATTGGTATTTCAACTTGAAAAGCTACTACAACCTGTAAGTAGGACCCTTCAGATTTTGTGAGGAATAGGAAAGTTGTTTTAAAAAGGCAAATTTTTAACTGGAAGAATAGCATATACGCCCCCCCCCCCCTACGCCAGGATAAATGTCAAACAAATCAAACACTGACGTCAATCGGATTTTTTTAGAAACTTATGAGGAATAATTTTAGGGGCGATAAATTTGCTAATATGAAGAAATTTTGTTGAGACATAACAAACACGGTCGTTTAAATTTAAGCAAAATTGGCATTTTAAAGACAGACTGGTGTCTAATGGATGACGGACCTACGTACGACGGACAGACGACGGACGGTCGCTATTGGTTTAGTTTCACTCGGCCCTTCGAGCCGGGTGATCTAATATTGATGTGAATATCATTTATCTGGCCAAAAATATCATTGCAACGATTGTTCTATCTGACATTACTGGAAATAAACACGCAACGAGCAAATCGAGAAATGTGGCACACAGACTAATAATAACAACAACGAGAGAAACACCCTTAAAGGGTATCGATCTTATGTGATCACAGATGTCGTTTATGTAGCCATTATCACCAAAGGAAGATGGTTGAAGCAACATCGTCTATGGTCTTGCTGGGCATTGTTACGTCAATTGATATTCCACGATTCACCAGTAAAATGCATCTTACGACGGGACTAGAACATGTCTAATATAAGACTTATCTTCTCGTTATTAATAACAGGAGAACGTGGATGTGGTACGGGCAGTCGTATAAGGTCTGAATGTACGGTTTGTAGAGAAGTGTAGCACCTAGGTAAGTAAGATGTTATTCAACAGCACCGGGTTGAACTCGTCGGATATGACAGCGGGCGAAAGAAAACCTTTATTTCCTCATATGCCAAATATCCTTGTCAAGGAAGTGCCCATAGTGTGCAATTTAATTGGTGTCGCCTTAAACGCGATAATTTGTGCATATTTTATAAAGTCGCGTAAATACAAGTCGCCAACATTCATGTTACTGACGAGCTTAGCCGTGTGGGACATGCTGTGCTGCGTGGCTGGTGCCGGTACGGCCGCTCTTATCCGCCCTGTAATGACATTTGGAGAGACAGCCGCCGGATTTATCTGCTTCCTAGTTGTACTTCTCAGTACAGGAGGACTAGCCGGAAGTGAATATCACTTGGTGTTCTTTGCTGCTCTCAGATTTTATCAAATGTCGTTTCCTTTATCTGCCAGAGCCAGAATCACTCACATGTTCGTTCTTAAAGGGTGTGCTGTTATCGCAATATTTGTGCTGGTCTATGCTATACCTATTGCAATAGAATTCTACCCGGACACAATTCCTTCTCACGATGGTAGCACCACGACCTTGTGTTTATTTCACGGGAATGGTCTGGCGCTTGATATGGCCTTCCAAGTCATAGGCAGCATTATTCCGTGTTCATCAATTCTCATTTTCCATGTGACCAAGTATTTCGTCGTCATGCGTTCGGTGGTAACTATGGAAGTCAAACAAGAGCGACGCAATCACGACGCTCGCGTCCTGACTCTGGTTATTGGCTTATTCATTGTCTCCTGGTTACCCGTTAATACATACAAGCTTATTCAGCATTACCTCATTAAAGATTACAGTCCTTATAATGACAACGTGTCCCTCTTTCTGCGCTATGTCATGTTTTCCAATAATGTGTTGAATCCTATCGTTTATTGTCTGGCAGTAAAGTCAGTAAGGGATGGCGTTATCCACTTGTTATGTTGTAGAGAAAACAAACGGGAATCTTCACAGACAATCGTGTCATCCTGATTGCAACCATCCAAGATCTTTATTGAGATTTATGACTGTTTACATAGTTTAGTAAATATTCTGACAAGCGTTTCAAATCTAATTAAATGTGTAGTTGTTGGATTCCAGTCGATGTCTGTTCGAAATGTTCGAGAGATGAAATGCTTTGTGAGTCTATATATGCTTACCTGGCCAGTGTAGGCCTATATATGCTTGCATGGACAGTATAGGCCTCTATATGCTTGCCTGGATAGTGTAGGCCTCTATATGCTTGCCTGGATAGTGTAGGCCTCTATATGCTTGCCTGAATAGTGTAGGCCTCTATATGCTTGCCTGGATAGTGTAGGCCTCTATATGCTTGGCTTGATAGTGTGGGCCTCTATATGCTTGCCTGCCTGGACAGTGTAGGTCTATATATGCTTGCCTACATAGTGTAGGTCTCTATATACTCGCCTGGACAGTTTAGGCCTCTATATGCTTGCTTGGATAGTGTAGGCCTTTATGTGCTTGCTTGGATAATGTAGGCCTCTATGCTTGCCTGGACAATGTAGGCCTAAATATGCGTGTATTGACAGTGCATGCCTATATATGCTTGCCCGGACATTGTAGCTCTATATATGCTTGCCTGGATTATGTAGATCTCTATGCTTGCCTGGATTGGGTAGGCCTATATATCCTTGCCTGGATTGGGTAGGCCTATATATATTCTGGCTGGGAAAGTGTAGGCGTTTTTAGGCTGGCCTGGACAGTGTGGCACCCTATGCTCGCCTGGACAGTGTAGGCCTCTCTCCTCTCCTGGACAATGTAGACCTATATATGCCTGCCTTGACGGTGTATTCCTGCCTATATATACAGGCATACACCGTCAAGGCTGGCATATATAGGTCTACATTGTCCAGGGGAGGATAGAGGCCTACACTGTCCAGGCGAGCATATATATTTGCCTGGACAGCGCAGGCCTCTATATGCTTGCCTGGATAGTTTAGGTCTCTATATGCTTGCATGGATGGTGTAGGCCGCTATATGCTTACCTGGATAGTGTAAGCCTCTATATGCTCGCCTGGATAGTTTAGGCCTCTATATGCTTGCCTGGATAGTGTAGGCCTCTATGCTTGCCTGGATAGTGTGGGCGTTTATATGCATGCCTGGACAGTGTAGCACCCTATGGTCGCCTGGACAGTTTTGGTCACTATCCTCCCCTGGACAATGTAGCCCTATATATGCCTGCCTTGACGGTGTATGCCTATATATGCCTGCCTTGACACTGTAGGCCTATATATGTTTGCCTGACCAGTGTAGGTCTATATATGATTGCCTGGACATTGTAGGCATATATATGCTCGCCTGGATAGTGTAGGCCTCTATGTGCTTCCCTGGATGGTGTAGACCTCTGTTCTCGTCTGGACAATGTAGGTCTCTATACACTTGCCTGGACAATGTGGCATTCTATGCTCGCCTGGACAATGTAGGCCTATATATGCCTGCCTTGACAGTATAGGCCTATATATGCCTGCCTTGACAGTGTAGGCCTATATATGCTTGGCCGGGCATTGTTTGTCTATATATGCTTGCTTGGACTATGTAGGCCTTTATGCTTGCCTGGATAGTGTAGGCCTCTATATGCTCGCCTGGCTAATGTAGGCCTATATATGTTTGCCTGGATAGTGTAGGCCTCCATATGCTCGCCTGGATAATGTAGGCCTCTATATGCTCGCCTAGACCGTGTAGGTCTCTATGCTACCCTTGACAGTGTAGGTCTATATATGCCTGCCTTGACAGTGTAGGTCTTTATATGTTTGCCCAGACAGTGTAGGTCTCTATATGCTGGCCTGGATAGTGTAGGCCTCTATACCATGTATGCTTGAATTGAAATGGCTAAGCGTAATCGTAACCATAAGCAAATTAGAGATAGACTGATTACCAAAATCTCGTTTTGTTATGAAGACTTCATTTTTACATTTCACAAAGGTGCCAATTAAAATTATAAATATCTGAAACCATGTGTCATAAGGCTAAATAATGATATTGAACCATGTCCCAAGCGCACTCATAGTGCCAGATAAATGACACTCTAGAGGTATATTACTCACAGAGCTATGCACTTATACAACTGAGCCATAATCAGACATGTTTTATAATGTATCTGTATAGATTTCTACATACTATTCACATGTCATAATAAGGAAAAATTAGTTACCTCTCCGGGATGTAGAAATTGTTTGAGTGTAGCTTTCGTGACCATCTCGGTCACTTCTTCAGCACTAACTGACGGTCGCTGGCAACGTCATTCTGGTCAGATCTTGTGGAGTCACGTGACAGCATGGACTAGTAGACTGCTGGTATACGGTAGCCCTCGTCTCTGTTCATGGTTGGTTGATGCTTGAAGATTTCTATGGCCTCTTTAACCTTCCGTTTGAATAAGTTGGTCTCAATGTTGATGACCGAGGCACTGCTGGCGGGGATGACGTGGCCAGTGGATTCTGTATGTTTTACCACTCACACAGATCCTGAAATCACTAGTTGGCCACTCAGAGCACCACATCAAAAACAGCAAAGATTTTGCTATCAAAATCCAGTCTCTTGAAGTCCCACCCACACGAAAACTAGTTTCTTTCGACGTATCTTCACTCTTCACCAGCATCCCAGTGAACAAGGTTCTTCCAGTCATCCGGAGAGTTCTGGACCTAGACACTACATTGAAAGATCGGACCAGCCTCTCTCCAGCCCAGATTATCAGCCTCTTGAAGATCGTGTTAGACACCATCTATTTCGTTCAGAATGGTTGCTTCTACCACCAAATTCATGGAGTGGCTATGGGTTCATCAGTGTCGCCAGTGATCGCAAACCTTTATATGGAATCCTTAGAGCAACAAGTACTTAGCACAGCCACAGACCCCCCCCCCCCCCCAAATCTTTGGTACAGATATGTGGATGACACGTTCACATACCTGCACCGCTACAAGATCCAACCTTTCACTGATCACCTCAACAGCATCGACCAATGCATCCAATTCACCAGCGAAGTCGAAGAAGGTGGCTATATTGCCTTCCTGGACGTCTTGGTACATGTCAGTGATTCCGGAACCACCAAACTTACCATGTACAGAAAACCCCCACACACAGATCAGTATCTAAATTTTCACTCTAATCACCATTTGGAACACAAAAGGTCAGTTGTCAGAACTCTATTTCACCGCGCAGACTCCATCATCACAGAAACATTAGACAGAAAAGAAGAACATCATCACATCCAACAGTCTGTCCTAGCCAACGGTTACACTTCGTGGATGAGAAAACCACCTCCCCCACCTCGTAATAAACCACCAGATGTCGAAAAACTTCCGCTAGTCGGACTTCCGTATATCCAAGGCCTATCAGAACACCTTGGCAGACTCTTCAGAGAACAGCACTTCAAAACCTACCACAATCCCGTCAACACCTTAAGATCACAACTAGTAAGACTCAAAGATAAACTGACCACAGATGAACGCTCTAGAGTCATCTACAAGATCGAATGTGACCAATGTGAGGGGACATACATAGGCGAAACCAAAAGGCCTCTCAGCACCAGAGTCAAAGAACATCTTAAAATCAATTCCAACTCAAATGTGGCAAAACTTCCAGAATCCACTGGCCACGCCATCCCCGCCAGCAGTGCCTCGGTCATCAACATTGAGACCAGCTTATTCAAACGGAAGGTTAAAGAGGCCATAGAAATCTACAAGCATCAACCAACCATGAACAGAGACGAGGGCTACCCTATACCAGCAGTCTACCAGTCCATGCTGTCACGTGACTCCACAAGATCTGACCAGAGTGACGTTGCCAGAGACCGTCAGTTAGTGCTGAAGAAGTGACCGAGATGGTCACGAAAGCTACAATCAAACAACAAGAGGTAACTAATTTTTCCTTATTATAAATCATCCTGGGATCGGGACCAACTTTTTCGGAAATATCCACATATCATTCATCGCGGATATCTTGAAATGCATTAAGTAGGCTAGGATTCAATCGAGGTTTATCGCTATCCAATTCACGTTCTCTCCGCTAGTGTCTCTTCATGCTACCACACAATGCGGACGTGGAAGCAGAGACCTATCTACCGATAATTGAAATCGCTACAGAGCATGTTATTGCTGATACACAAGCTGCTCCAAAATCAGTCCACTGTGTTGGAGGAGTTGCAGTATGACTTTGTGATGGGCTGGTATATATGCCTGTTCAGTCAAATTCAAATGTTCTTTCTTTGAAGTAGATATCCAGTTTTCTCTTGAATCGACTATTGTAGCTGGCAGTGACTTCCAAGGTGGTACCACTCTATTAGTGAAAAAGTGCTTGCGAATATCATTGTTGCTACGTTTTATGTTGAGCTTGAAACTATGACCCCTGGTCTGTGTAATAATGGATGGTTCGAAAAGTAGTCCTTATCAATATTAGATAGATCCATGATGAGCTTGAATGTTTCAATTAAATCGCCTCGAAACCGTTTATATTTCAGTGATATTAGATTTAGGGCTTCAAGTCTTTCCGTGTAGCTATACTCTCTGATTTGCGGGACGAGTTTTGTTGTTCGGCGCTGAATTCTTTCTAATAGCTGTGATTGCCTTTTCAATCTTAGTGACCATGCCGAGTTGACTTTATATAGAGTCACCTACCACCTACCCAAGCTCATCAGCGACACTGACACTCAAATGTCATACAAAAGAACCGTCGGGGAGCAGATAGCTAACATCAATGTCAGCTCCGATCCAAACGAAGCCATAACCAAAATACTGAAATCTATGGAGTCATCCGCTACCAGCACCATAGGTGTTCTTAAAAACAACCAAACTATGTATACTGACGACCCTCTAGTAGTAAAACTGTCAACAGAGCAGAAAGCATTATGGCTGTGCATCTATCAAAGTGGCCAAAGTGAAGACCGCACCAGTAGTCATACGTAGGGCTGTATGCCATTGTTCTAGAACAAAAGAATTATTGATTCTTTTGTTCTAGAACAAAAGAATCGATAATTCTTTTGTTCTCGAACAATGACGTACAGCTGCCCATGACATTTTTGAGATTCTATTTTCTGTACGTTATTGTTAAAATAGAACAATGGCGCACAGAAAAAAGGTAGAACAATAACGTACAGCTGTCGAATAAAATTATGCATATATATGTGCTTAAACTAATTTGGAATGAATAGGGTGTATAGAAATGCAAGAATGTTATTGACAATGGCGTACAGCATGTAGAATATTGACGAATGGCGCATTATGTGTGGGCGTGTTTAGTGTTTTGAAAATTCTAACCCCTAAAAGTTTGGTATTTTACATTTTAAATTAGCGGCGTGCCCCCCTCCGTGGTTATCTACCGTGTTATGGTATGTAAAAATAATAGAGTTTTAGAGCTGGTCTGATAATGGAGGTCTATGAGGAGGCAGAGGAGGAGGAGGATTAGGAGGAGGAGGAGGAGGAGGAGGGGGGGGGACTGGGGAGTAGGAGGAGGGATGAGGAGGAGGAGGAGGGATAAGGAATGCTAACGAACTTGTTTTACGATGTGTCAATGCGCGATATTGTTGTACGAATATTTTGAAAATAAATTGACTCCGATGGTAGTCAGCAAAAACTTTCGATCAAATCATTTCCAAAATATTTATCAGTATCCGTAGATTCCTTGAAAGACTGCGATGTTTCGTCAGTCAGATGTTTAGTATGTATGGCCTGTTAGGTATTAAATACGTTTTTTAAACCCAGTACATGCCACTAAACGTTGATATCTATGGATAATAAATCTGTACCGTATTACTATTTTGAAAACGATTTGTCTGTAAGTTGATGGACGCATAGTCATCATCAATTTTCGATCAAATCGTTTCCAAAATATTTAGCTATGATGTAGATATAACCCCTGTAATGTCTGTAACACCTTCTTGCCATCCAATTACTTTGTCTGGTGCAAAATCTATTGATTTTGTCTCGCTGCTTAAAGCCACTAGACGTTAATTTATTAGTAAACTATGTACATGCTGAATATTTTGAAAATGATTTGACTGTAAGTTGTTGGTCGCTTAACCGACATCGATTTACACACAAATTGTTTTTTAAAATACTTAATATGTGCTGTGATATAGTGTTTGCAATAACGTCAGTCGTTTAGATTTTGTGTCTGCTTGATGTCATTGTTGCGTTTACGACAAAATGTTGTCATTATGTCTCTGAGGGCTATGAATCATGTGTTTAAGGACTCCTAATAGTCGTCAAGCATATGATGTCCTTATACTCTGTATGATAAAAAGTCTATTTTTCGCGTATGGTAAAAGTTAAATTTAACCATTCAGCAGTGGCGCATTAGCTGTGAGATCGGACCTTTATTGAGTTACAAACATGACATCTGTTAAGGAATAATGAAAAAACGTGAAAGTACTTATTTGCACCACCCGGTTCGTTCTAAGCGTTTTTTTAAAGAAATATTCGCTAATTCAAAATTACTATTAAATTACTATTAAATTATCGTCTAGTTCACTCACGAGGAGATGGAGCGTTTTTCTCTTTGTAGTTACGAATGCGGGCTTCTCTCGACTGTTTTTGTACAATTTTTAATGGAATAAATACTGCAATTTATACCTTTACATATTTTTGTTCGCATTATCATTCACACTCGTGCACAATATGTTTCCCAGTTATTAACCGAGTGGACATATCTACTAGTTCCCTCATCAATTTGCATATTTATGAGGGGGTGGGGTGGGAGTGGTGGCGGGGAGGGGCGGGGGGGGGGGGGTTGGGGTGGAGGTGGGTGGGTGGGGTGGGGTGTGTGCATCAACTTTGCATCAATATATGTATAAATAATATGGTTTTTCCTTCATGCACCGCATTGCTCATGTTAACATCAAACATGGATGCTTCAAACACTTTAAAGTCAGCTGAGCTGATGTTAGACCATGTCTATGATCTCGTGGCTACCGTGAGAACTAATAATGGCTTTGGTATATTAAGGTATGAAACCACACATGACCATGACGAAAGGAGTATCATTATTTGCCTCACCGTGGAATATGGGTAGAACACTACGTGCCTGTATCATCGGAATCTGGTTCTGAACCATCTTCCATGGCATAACGGTGTCCTACGTTCTATCACGTACGCACCCTCCCCCCCCCCCCCACCCTACACACGCACACGCACTTCACGTACCAACACACACACTCATATGAACTGTGTAATCCCTCGTGCACGTAGCACCACGCACATAGTGCCACACGCGTGCCGTCTTCTCTAGGCATACCCGTGTATGCATTCCCTATTCTCTTCACGTGTACATCATGTATGCGTGTGTGAATGTATCTTTAAGCACCCATATAAATGCCTGCATATGTTATGTATGTACGAAACATAATTTTGTTTTTAGTGGCCCTTTAAAAAAGAGGCCTATTTTTTAAATTTTGTATTTGCTTTTTGAAAATGTTTAAGCTGTATTTTGCAATCGACATTTTCTGTCATTCTCGCACCACATACACGCGCAGCAATCATAACGAAGTTGATACTTCATATGCAGCCATTTGTTGTAATTACATTCATCCAGTTCCACTAGATATTCCTCCCACAGTTCTGGATTACCTTTTTAAACAGCTGCCGAACCAGTAATTCGTTACATCTGTTCCACTCCACACATCCACACTTAATCAGTATAGAGCCGATTGTTCGCCAGTGATCGCAAAATAAAGATTTGTTTTCCATTTTCAATTCGCAAATTCAAAAAGATGAATGCCTTACTAGTAGCGCACATTTCGCTTTTATAGCTAAAATATGAACATTGTCAGTAAAACTAACTTTCCAATCTGAACACACCCTTATTACGGTCACTAGGTTTTTTTCCAACGCTTAAAATTAACATCATTGGATTTCAAAACATAACTATGCGGACAGTTGCATGTACAAAACTCCTTTCTTCGTGCCATAAATGTTTGATTGGCATTTTTTTTTTTACAGAAACTGGAATTGATATGAGTGCAATTTAATACACAGGATTCAATTACGGATGAGAACGCGTCATACGGTTTCCCGCATTCAGATATTAAAACCACGCATTTTGACATAGTCAATAATTCATGTGAATACGATTAATTAGTGTATTAATTTTTAATCGTTGTGGGGCGCCGCACAATCCTAGCGTGACATTGTTCGTTAGCCATTATCGTAATGCATTCACATTAAAATTTGTTCTTCTACCGGCCCGTATAAAAAAAGGTGATAATTGGGGGATGGTAGAGGAGGGTAAGGGAACACGAAGAAACAATAACTTTTTTTTTAAATAAATGTATTTATTGACACTTCTAAGACGATACATTTTTATGATAAATAAATAAATAAATAAATAAATAAATAAATAAATAAATATTAGTGACATCTATTCATAATAATTATATTCTTAAAGAAAACATAGCACACAAATAATTATACGTTAAGCATGATCTTTATTTTCTCTGTTTATTCATAATCCTGTGCGTCAAACGTTTCACTATAGCGTCATTTTTGTCTCTGTTTCTTAGCACCCATAATATGTGCATCATTTGTACACCTCTTGAATGATGATATAAGAAATATACACAATAATATCCACAAGTAGTCATCATTGCTGGTTGAACACGATCATTGTTGAAATAATAAACATACACATGGCGGCCACTTTGCACATTTGATATCATTCTTCCATCTGAATGGCATCTTCCATAAGGATCAAAGCATTCAGCATTTCCATTTCTAGTATAATAAACCGCCACCCAATGTTGTCTGGATTTATTACTGGGATGTGTGTTTATTACTAATGAAGCCGGGCGATATTTAATATGCATGGGCACATTGTCAATTGGAAAAACACTGAGAAAGTGTTTTTAATAATCTGTTACTACATTAAAATCTGATCCAATTTCTACTGTATTATCAAATTCAGCATAGCAGATTACATTGGTTGTAGCTGAAAGCGCCTGAGCAAAATGCTCTGAATCAGCTAAATCCGGTGTAAAATTCCATGTGAACAGTGTGGTTCCATGTCTGCATTGTGACTTATTTATCATGCAACCACGGTCTTTGAATAATGCTCCAGTACCACTGAATAGTGAGAAATAAGCGTCTGAGTAATGTCATCACTAAACGAAGGTCGTATTGGAGCTGATGTAACCTCTTCTCCATTTATATAACATGTAGCATAGGTGGTGTTATTGTTATCAAACTTGAACAAATTTTTTATACCACCCCATTATACGCATCATTCAGTACAAAAGTGAATAATGCTCTAGTAGGAAACTCCCCAATAAATATATTATCTCTATTGATGATTATTATGCCACTAGGTACTGTAAACGTCTTACATACTAACCTACGAATAGGATATTTCACGCTCGTCTGTCTCAGAGTAACCACATGAGCCACTAGTAGATCTGGTGATGGAGTAACTTTGCATACAAATAAGTTAGTTGACAATATTTTCAGCTTAGGCCTCACTCCTACTGCAGTCATAATGGCGATGACATCTTTACGCTGTTGTAGACGTACTCTTAAATCTATGTAACCGATCAGGAATCAGTCGTGCAGAAACATATCGCTGTGTATGCATACCATTAAATGTACTGTTTTACATTCAGCCATCATTTTTCTGCAAGCTTGAAATCCTAAGTTAGTATTGGCGATATTATCAAATTCGCCTGCATCATCTATTATCCATCTGCCAAGTAGTAGATGCGAGGATGAGGCATCGCTCTCATAATTAAGCAGTGTTTCAAGGCATGAGTAGTAAGCGTAATTTTCGTTCGAGTCACTGACATATTTTCCATTCAGAAAAAACATCCATTTGTGAGAACATCGTATACATAAGATTATTCGCAGGGGCTATCAGCTCGGCCTCCTCGAGTGGCCGCTCATCACCATTTTGATCTAGCTTTACTAGCTTAACTTTAATTGAAAGATAAGATTGCGTAAGATCCAAATATCTTTCAGCAGACCCGCTGACGTAAAACTCGATCGGACCACTATCTGATAAACTCGATATGGGCTGAGACTGTTCCAATTTTGCAGACTCCAACATTGTCACTATGGGGCATCTCTGAAAAAATATCTATTTCGCTCTTCGAGCACTCGCATATTTGACTAAGTTCCATGTTTTTTTTGTTAATTAAAGATGTCTGGGTGTTTTCTCTGACGTCTATTGCAACCATTCCTGGTATCGTGTGCATTGACTGAGCATTATCCGTTTTCTTCCTCTTTTTATGTTTAGGTTGTGGTGGTCTTAAACCACCACACACTGCCATTATAGCTTCCGGTATCATAGCCCGGCAACACCATGCACTCTCGATTTTAATGCTGTTTTAACATTTTCCTCAGCTATTACATCCTCAGCTAGGCCAATTCCTGCACTAAGAGCTTGTTTACCTACAGATTTACCTACACTTTTTGTGATAAGTATTGCTGAACGTAATAGCCCACCTAAGATATTACTGAGTCCATGCGCTGATTGGTATCATGCACCTACAAAATCTGGAATATGGCCATGGCCATGGCCTGGTTGACTCACGTAGTAATGTGCCAGCACTGGAACACTCATTCTACCTCTTATTCTCCCTCTTATCATCATTGCCATCGCCGGAAATGCAGGCAGAGTACACTCGGTGATGCTCCATCCTTGAATGGTACATTGGCACCAGTTCTATTTGTTATAAGTATTCCAATAGTATCAATGTAGTTCTTTGACACAGCGCAATATTGAATATCAGGAAACGTCCACTGACATGTATCCTTCCCTCCATCTGTACTAGAAGTGGGTATAACTCTGAGTAGTGGTGCAGAAGTATCACCTACCATGCTGTGTGAGACTACATCGCAGTCATAGGCCCACCCTCATGATTCGAATGAAATGAAATTTTAAATTCTATAGGTCCCATATATATTTTTCCTCCTTCGAATCCGATTAAATTTGCTACTTCTCCACCTAATCATATAGCGTAATTATCTTTAACTGAGAGAGAAACAAGATTTGTGCGATGCACGTAAATATTGAAATAATTTTTGTGTCTAAATCTTGTCATGCTCTCTATTTGCCCATTTAGATAGTCTATCATATTTTTCACTGCATACTACCATTTTTGCACATGGATAAATGGAGCCTCTGATTGGATATAATAAAATTCACTTCTACGTGTACGTTTCTTTCTCCCATTTTCTGTTTTATCATTTTGCGCATGTTTTCCCCAATCATCCACTTGATCATTTCACACATGGTTTCTCTGATCAGCAAGATGATGATTACCAAGACCTTCTTTTAAAACTAGCGCATAAGGTGCTGTCTTTGCCTTTTCTATGGCCGCTGGCCTATCGACATCTTCACAAATTTTTTCGTCTGGTTCGTCATCGCCTTTCTTCTTCTTTACCTTCTTCTTGGTAAATGCAAATATTTGAACAAAACTTTCCTCCGAAATAGTAAGCCAACTCCTCGGATATAGTACACTCGAGAGGCCCACTTCCCAGTTGCCATTTAATGTTAATGGAGTTTACAGACGCGTTCTAAACTCTGATATCTTATCATCTGGAAAGAACTGCATACTACTATTGCTCGGAAAGGTTACGTAAAACTGATCCTCTTTCATTCTGAGCTGAATGATGTGTGTCCAACTTTATGCATGGACTAGGCAATATATACCCTAGACATCCACTCAAAAGCGATATCCATATGCCTGATTGCCCATTTTGTATTCACAATACATGTAATGATTACGATATAAATTATTATAACTTGAGCTAGGTATACTATTTCATCTTTCGGTACTTGCGAACTTATCATTCACAACATGCTCTGATCTGACCTTCTCTCTATATATTCATCCATTGTTAATGATGTATAGTACTGAGTTCAGCAACCCACGTGTTAAACCTAGCTGGGTAACCGAGCCACTTTACCAGATACTCGCGTTGCCCCTTCTTATTTTTTCTACTTTTAAGTATTCTTTCCACCGCCTACTCTTTATCATTTTCTTCTATCACTTGCAGTATCTCATCATGATAAAAAGTACCAATAACTGGATCGCCTGCATAGTCTTCCAATCTATATAAGTATCGATATTTGTCTGTAAGTACGTCACGTACCTTAAACAATTTGCGACTCCATTGCCTACGATATGCTTTTTCAAATAACGTTTTTGCTTGAGATATTCTAACATGGTCGCCTTGGGTAGGGCTGTTTATAGATTTGGTGTGTTTCTTCATCTTCTTACTATATATACTTTAAATCAGTACTATGGTCGACTTCAGAAGAAGCCATGCCCCCGCTTACTGGTATGTGTGGTGTTATTCTACACACCGAGTAAACTATGTAATACATCAATACACTTTCGTGTATTCTGATGCACCATGTATCTGTATATTCGCCCCACCAGCGTTGAAAATGCTCCACCATTGCTGGTTTCATTTCATTTTGAGAAGTGTAGAAATGTGTTCCATTATCTTTCAAATACTTCTTCATTACATGGTTTATGAACTCGCCCCCTTTGTCCATTTGAATAGCATGTGGGTGGCACTCAGTATGCTCCAGTATTGTTTCAAACCCTTTCTTGACAGCAGAAGCCATTTTACTAAAAAAGACTTTCCACACATGCGTATTTTGAAAGGGCATCAACTATGCATAGCAAATATAACACATTGTTGTTCTCTTTCACCAGAATTCCCATCGAGCATAGATCTGCCTGCCATAGCTCATTGACAGCGGAAACTCTTATTTTTCGCCTGTCAAACTTTGTTTTCCATGGTCTGTGTAGCGTATATACTTCTTGGCGTTTTAGCCATTTGTCGTTGTAGTCATGTGGTATTTTACCCTTGAATGCGTTATATAGCTTTTCTTTCCCACCAAAAGATGCGAAATGTTTCGGGTCGTAATATACTTTTGCCATTTAGCATCATTCTTGACTTATCTAAATTTAACCACACCGGAGATGACTGCCCCTTTTTCTTCCTTCTGCCCACTAGAGAACTCTTTCTACATATTATTTTACTCACAGGTGTAGGCGTGTACTCACTGGTGCTATCATCCTTTTCTGCGACATTATATATCTGTATCATCATTTTCTCTTGGCCTACAAATCTACGTGGTATGTTTAGGTCATGTAGCAGATTAAGAAACTTTCCCTCCACTTGATCACGCATACCAACCATAAGAGGTTTTCGCCCATGTGCTACTACGTTTGTAAGCTGGTCAAGTACATTACTTTTTGGGGAAAACGCACCCTCTATAGTCACTTCGCCGAGCTCATTAACATTAAAACGTTCAGGAACCATACGTAAAATGTCAATTAATCTACTGGCTTTTGTCTTGTATGTTTTCAGCATTCCCCTCATCGTATGTTCAAGTATTTGTGTGGGCAGTGCACCGTAGCTAGTTCTGGGTTGCAGAGGTGAGGGCTGATATTTCTGTCCTTGCCTTTGCTGATAGTAGTGCCTAACCTTATCCAATACGATTTTGCTTTTTCATTCGCAGTCAGATTGTGTCTAGCTAATATATTGGATATCTCGTTGTCAAGACTAATAACTTTATGTATCGATGGATCTGTCTGTAGCAATGATATTTTACTCTGTTCATTTAAATTACCTATCAATTCATGAGGAACTCGCATCATTTTACGTGTATGATCCATCTTTTCACGTGAACAGTTTACCAATTAATGGAGCTAGCGTACCGATCACTGCTGGTAATAAGGCTCCTTAAAATCCACCTGTTTGTAGCAATTTTCTTTTACGTGCGTATGGCACTCCATGACTAGTCAGCGTTTGCATTTTCCCTCTATATTTACTCAGCTGCTTGTATCGTGATTTAGTGAAATGCACATTCCCACGTAATACATTTAGGCATGATTCGCATAGTACATCCGCCAATTCGCTTGAACACTGTTTGATTACATCATTTCTGATTGAAGGCTTTACTTTAATACATTGTAGCATAGGTAAATGTTGTTCCATTTTACGTAATGCCATTTTTCTTAGGTATGTAAATGTAGCAGCCCCCCCCCCCCCATTGGATGAACAGATGAACGTAGTCTGATATTGTCAGGTGACTGTTTCAAACCTAGGAGTAGATATGAGTGAGGTTCGCGTGTTGCATCCTTATATGATTCAATCAAATACTTTGCATTGCCTGGGTTCATCTGATTAGATAAAGAATGGATAAAGAATGCATCGCGTGGATTCTTAAACAATATCATGTAGTGGCAGTTAGCTGATAAGTCTTGCTGATTGCGTGACTTGTGAAACAGATTTTGTGCGACAAATATGATGCTACAATTCTCATGGTGAGAACATTTTGTAAATAGGCCGGCCACGTTCTCATCATATTTATTCATCAAATCGTCGAGTACCACCAATGTTCTGCAACTTCTGTCTAATTCAACATTCACACCCTCTTTAAATTCAACTTCTTGCACTAAATCGTTATACCCATCTTGCGATGCACCATAGCAGTAGACAATCCTCTGCGGAGGGGGAGTAATGGTGGAGGGATCTCTTATTAGTGCTTTCGTCATCTCAGTTTTACCGCACTGTGTTGGCCCACAGACAATCATAGTAAATAGGTGACGTAATGCCGTATTGCAGTCAAGAGATGTCGCCATTGCGTCGGCATGCGTATGTCCATGTACGACTAAGGAGACATACGCTCATATATATATATATATATATATATATATATATATATATATATATATATATATATATATATATATATATATATATATATATATATATATACCTTAGTTGAAACAGAACGTATGTGAACCATCACTATGGTGACATTAAGGTTCATTAAGAATATAATTGTGACGTCAGATACTCAAGACGTAACTTAGGAGAATTGCTATGAACATTTAAGTGTACGATTGTGATGTCAGATACTCAAGACCAGTGCTTCCCACAGCATCTGATTTTTGGGGGTCCCAAGGACCCCACACTCTCAGATTTGGGGGTTCGACTGTAAAATCTTGGGGTCCCATGGCGTCCTCATCCGAACTATGGGGGGTCCCATGTTTTTTTCTTAAAATAAACACAACACATTGATCTAATTATAAAGCACTTTATTAAACATATTGAAAGCACTAGTTATGACATTGTGTAAATACTGTTAATGTGTATATATAGAGAGAATATTAACTATGCATAGGTTATTAACCTTTAACACTTTTGGCCACCATTGTAAATCACCAAAATACCTATTTTTGAAAGTTTAACACTGGAATGACTGGCTCTAAACAGCGCCAGTCATTCCAGTGGTAAATTTTCAAAAATATGTATTCTGTGATCTACAATGGTGGCTAAAATTGATCTATTGAAATGGCCCTTGTATATTTAACTAATAACATTTGAACTGCATGTCAATAAACAACAGCTTAAAGCACTGTACTTGTTTGTTGTCTGATAAACCAACCAACCTACACTGACAACCTTGTATGATTAACATTTCCAAAGACCACTACATTAGTAATTAGCAAAGACGACTGCATTAGTTTTTCTATTAAACCCAAACTTGACTTTGGACGAATTGAAAAATTACGAGGATCCGGGGCGAGTTTGCTCAAGGACGACTTGACCTACTTCGATATAATGCGCGCGTATTTTTTATAATGTATCTGGAATGACTAAATATAGTAGAATACATATGCTAAGATCAGACAAAACAATAATTTATCAAAAATAATCTGTATAAATCAGATTAAACTGCGTAATTAGTGAAAATATATCAGCCAATAACCGGATATGTCTAATTCATAGGGAGTAACTATGTAACGCGCGTATCTTTTACAATGATTGGTTGAAGCATAGATAACGCATTAGCGTGTATCCAATAAGGACACTTGCATCGGGGAGCTTTGAGCTATACGCTGTTTGGAAAAAAATCAATATTTTAACGTATGCCTACCTGTAGATCGACGATATCGTTGACCATCGCTGCTGGGATGAGCTTTTTAGTTGAGAAATTGGGAACACCTAACGATCGAGTATTGTTAAACATTATAAACCCTACTCCATCAGTCAATCAAGCAGCCACTATTGCTAAATAAAAGACGGCTTACAGCGCATATTGATACCGTTATTCAAACAACAATACAAAGACACCGCTACTAATCCATCAAATGACCATTCAAATGTAAAAGATATCACAATACCTTCCATATATTCCTTCATCCATTTAGATATTTTGATAAGTAAATAGAAAAAAATAGTTTGCCTGTAAGTCGTTGCTGCTTTAGGCAAATAGGCATGCCCAAATTAATTTCAAAATATTCAGCAGATTAGTGATAACAACTTTGTGATCTGTCCAACATTCTGATCTGTGAAAGGGTTAAGATGCCCAGACATGTTTGTATACCCTTGATCAGTTGTATTGGATTTCTCAAGCGTGAGTTCCTCTACAGGGAGATTCTGCTGATATCCAATCAAATACTGACACGTCACACTGACGTTTAGCACAACAGACAGAAACATGGTGGGTATTTTTGCAATTTGTAGGCCAAACAAGGTGACTGACTTAAAGTTAAAAACATGCACAAATAAATATACACACACGATAATATAATCGATAATTAAGCACACGCAAAGTTACCAGTTTCCATTACACTTTTTCACTGCATCCCTCGTGCGTCCTCGGGGATGCAGCGGGTTAATTTTTATGCATCCCTCTGCCATTTGTATGCATATATACGCGCAAAAGGACGCATAAGGGCAACTAAAACAATTAATTAGGTGGTGTCTTTTAAGAAAGGCATATAAAACCAATTAAGTAGGTGGGCCCTTTACAAAAGGCTTGATTTTATTTTAAATTAACCACGCTTTTTAATGTGTAAAAAGTATGGTTCATTTTAAATAAAAAACAGACAAATAAGATTCCATCTTCTTAATTATGCTTTTTGATTTGATGCTATGATTGCAGATATATAACATGTAAGCAATGACTTAATACACACGTAGAGTAAATGTTAATTATAGTTATGGTGACAACATCTGTTTTTCATATATTACATCCACAATGTACCTATACCATTCCATCATACACATGTGGTACAGTGCAGTACAATGTTCATATATATCGTGATGAATGGTGAGTTGAGTGCAATATTCAGCTTCATTCATTTCTAACATTGCTGCCTCATTATACAGTTCAAAATTGTCAATTAGATTAAGGTGCACATCAATACCTAAACAAGAATGTTCACGTTGACTCAGATGATTTTCTAGACATCCATAACAATCTCGCACAGCCATCGATTGTATCTTCTCGTACAGCATGAATGCAACTAATTTCTGGCTAATCTTTTGCACATGATCCATTGGACAATAATGGTGTGACTGACACATAGTTTTACAATACTGACACAGTTTGATGGTTTCATACACAATCTTATCATCGTCGAGATATAGTTCATCATCATCATCGCTAGAAATCTCATCGAGGTATAAAGTGTCCGTAGTAAGTGTGGTATGATTAGACATCTCTGCGGAATCACTAGTGGATGGAATGTCACTCATGTTCTCTTAATTTTTTCACATCGTAAAAGCACTGAGGTATCACGCTAAACAGTGTGTCGCCGCTCATGTCAGGAGGCATGTAAAAGTTAGGTAATGCTGCCAGCAAATTACTCGCATTCTGTTTCAATAATTCCCACTCGTCATCTTGGAGGCATGAACCACAACATGTGGGCTGTGGTTCTACATCAGAGCTGAAAAAGTAGCATATGTCAATACATGGAAAATCATCACAGACAGAAATGCGAACAGAATTGTCCAATGAATATGTAAATAGTACGCCTTCTTTTTTGCGTGCACATTCTACCGCATCTTCAAGATCAGGTATGATTTGTAACAGCTGTTTAAATGCTACTATGCTGAGATATAAACTGCGTTTGGGAGGATAACCATCAGGATGAAACTGACGTTGATCAATGCACCACTTTTGACCAAAACGTATTTCTTGTGCGTTTCGTGAATTACCAAGATCGCACCAAAATGTTGAGCACTGTAAATATTTAAAGCAAGCAGCAGATGCCATTATGGAGAATGTATAATCATGGCATGAAACTATGGCCTTTATATCTCATTAGTGACAATAACGTACAAACACGCAGGGCTTGAACACCATCTGGTGAACAATACCGTACACACACAATGATGTACAGAAAGTTCCTCAATCAATGGCATACAGAGACACACGTCTGTTACAATGCCATACATAGACCCGCTTAATTTGAATGTATGGCGCGCGTTTGTTCGATCAATAATGAACATATACATGTGGAATGAACAATGTCATGCCTTCTACTGCTCAACGCGCACTTTATGAGCAATAATGCATACGACCATCTTTTAACCATTACGCGGATGTGAGCTGCAGTACACTAAAGTCAATGTGTATTATCGCTGGATATGCAAAATATTTTGAAAACTATCTGTCTGTAAGTTCATGGTGTGTTAAGCTGCCATCAGCTTGCAGTCAAAATATTTTTGTGGTACAGTAATATAAGACTTGAAATATAATGTGAGTGATAACTAAGCAATCTTAAAGCTATGAATGAGAAAGACATCGATTAATGTAACTTCCCTACAATAATACTCGTAATCAATAAACTATGTCTATCCCATATTCAGTTAAAAAAACCTTTCTAATTTTAGACATAAGTATAATTCTTCCCGCATTAATTTTACCATCTCTTAAAGTGACCTGCATGCTCCTCATAAACAATGCATGCATCTTCTCCTTATCAGCGTTACACAGACTAGAGATATTTGCTATCATAGTGTGGGCAGCGAGTGCTGCTTTGTCGTACATGGATAACCCTGACATTACTTACATACTGACTGATAAAGTACAATGTTACTATTTATATTTATACTACGCTAGTGTAACCATATGGTACTGAAGATAAATCACCCAGTTTCAAAATTCTTTTTTTGAAGACTGGTCTGAAAATCTTACTGCTATTGACTGAAAGAATTCTAAATTGAGACGTGCGTGTGATCTTAGATGGGTAGCTTAGTAGTACGCTATTACTATCCATAATTTTACCATCGCTTATAATTTGTTCTATGGATTTTTTCATTGTATCAAAATTAACTTGTTTTGATTGTTCAGTACCCAGTGTTAAACCTTTAACCTTTGATACCTGTTTAACAATCGATGGATCATCACGACACTTCATTTCATAACTATAGATTTTTGGACCGAGTACACAAAACTTGTTAATCCGTAGGCGGAGGGGATTTCACTCATCCAAGAACTTAGATACCCACTTCGTTCTTGAATGGTCGGCTCACCTTCACGGGTACTAAATACCACATATCCGTATCATGATAGGCTACATGGCAAATGGTAAGGAAAAGACATCATACAGTTTTGCTTGCCCATAAGCTGTCACAAAAGATGCAAGAATACAATTGGTATTTAATGGTGACTCAGCATATTAATAATTGACTGAATAGGAGGCCAATAGAAGACTATTGTTCATGAATGTAATTGCTCTTACAGTTTTGCTTTTTTCATTCAGAAGGGAGAGAAGAGGTTTACATGTTGATATCATGCTATTCTTAGTATGATCACGAAGAGAAAATCGTCCCCACAAAATATTCAAACAGGATTTAGCAACATTCCTTCATGTACATAATAGTTAGGCACGTAATTCGCCTTTTCACTCCCAATAGTGACACAAACAGGAAAACCACAACTTTCCTGTTTAATTTTCAAAAAGTGGATGATGTATTCTGAAAATAACCCATTGTCCGATGCTGCTCATGTTGCGATGACGCGTGATAATGCCGAACGTCATACATTTTTTTTCTGACATAACCATTGTGTATAGCTAGCTGTAACTCTGGAGTAGCCCATGTTCCACATAAACTGCGCTGCTCTTCTGCATGTTTGCATACAGGAGATTGTTCATATTTTGCGCATTTGGCACATAGTACAAACACGAGGCATGAATTTATTCTAGCAGGTAGCACAGGAAAGTATACATCATGAGGTGGAAGGACTTTGCATTTAATAAGACCAAAGAAGTCATGCACCATCTTATTACTCAAGTCATTGCCTCTTAGTACTGTATATGGACCTTCTGGAAAACAGCATTGCTTCATCACTGAAGGATGCATGGAAACACAGTCTAAATAGTCAAGCATAGTATGCTCATCCGCTTCCATAAATAAATGAATTGCGGACGTATTCACATGGGGATATTGAGTGTGCTAAGTCCAATTCAGTGATAAAATCATTTAGTGCAGAGGAATCAGTGACTTGTTTCTTAAAAGCGCATTCCCACATAATTCTCATCATATATCCGTGTGATTTAAATAAAGAAATGCGACATTGAAGCACAGAATATGCTTCTTCATATGTCTGATCACCATATGGTGTATATGTTGTGTTACGCTTATCACTGCAGCAATCAGACTCATGCCCATGAAATTTGCATCCTAAAAACTCGAAAATAGTATTTTCAGCTGCATCAATTCCATCTACATAATGTCCACATATTTTCTGTTCACCCCCATTTAGCACATGAGTGATTTCGTGACCCTCTCATTGACTGACCCATTCCATCCATTCTACGCCCAACACACTATGAGCACGTTTTGCTCTTAGTGAGAAATCAGGTGTATTCTGTATGCTCTCAGGTCGAAGCCATAAAGCGCGATAGGCCGCATTACATGCACCCATTATCCCTGTCACAAATGGATTTTGTCCATCCGTCAATTCAGAAAATAAAGTCTTAAATCTAGACGTGGCTAAACGTAAGACGGTTACGTCATCATTACGATATTTGATGAGATTTTTATCAAAATCATGTCTAGATATCTGTTCATTGTATCAGCGATCAAATTCAATCAATTCATTCACATTCATATTTTGTGGACAAAATATCTCCCTCTCAGGAAAGGGTATTACCGTATCCCAATATTGAGGCATGTTGAGCTGATGGGGAAATATCCCCTTACGAACAGGAAGATTAAAAGCACCCCCACCTTATGCAATGAAGGAGGAAAAAAGTTAATGGAATCGATAAAATGTATAGCGCCTACGTCAAATGAGAGAACTGCATGACCACACATGATACTATTTGCAGGTTTAAGATGAAGGTTAGCGGTTTTGCAAATGCATTGAAGGAGTAAAAGAGAATCATAGGCATGAGGGTTGTGCATGATCACCAAGTAGTCAGAGAAAACAAATTTTCTATTGATTTTTACCGGCATTCGTCAACCATTTAACAAAGTGATCCACTGCGTCTAACCCATGAAAGCGAACATACACATAATTCGTGCCTCGATGATATGTAGAGCAATCATCTTCGAGCGGTTGTTTGAAGCATGTATCACAACATACGTTGGCTACCACGAGATTAACTTTATGCTCTGCAAGAGTATTAATATTGCTACTATCGATAGGTGATAAATATATTTCTGTGTCATAAATAATGTATTTTTGAAAATCTTCGTAAAAACAAATGTCAGCATCCTTATGCACAGAGCATGCATGGGATAATGACAAAATAGATTCTTCAATTACTTTATGATAACACATATGATTTTCAGTAATGACAAACATTTTGTCATACCACAAACATGTGCATTGCCATCTTCATGAATGTGAATGAAACAGTGGGGACACACCTTCACGAGTTTGCAGGTCCCATTAGAGAGGTGGTTCGCCATACATTGATGGTTATAAAACTTACAATGACAATCATTACCCATTATTTTATGTGAAGGGCCTGTAGAAGTACAAGATTCTTTATCAGAATAAGGTGTCATACAACTACGACACCACACTGCGCATGTGTGATCACTATTGTATGATGCATTACACTGTGTGCAGTGATTACGTACCATAGGAAATGCGGCGATGGACGTGATCAAGGACATATGATTATCACATTCTGAATGCATAAGATTAATACATGGTAAACTCGGGAAAGCGCTACCAAATAGGCGTTCATGTGTTGTCTCTGAGTAGACTTGAATAGAAAATTGATTGCGAAAATGTTCCTGAAATTTATACCAATCAGTACTATTAATTTCATATTCAGGAATACAGCACGCTGTATGATACTCATGGGCTGTATGCATCAAATATATTTTATTGCGTATCAAATTACACCATTCACATGTAGAGATTAGTGTGTTCATTTTCTCAATAAATTTTATTCCTAAAAATATTCCTGCCTTGAAACAGAATGGATATTCAGCGCAAATGGATATAATACATTTTTTAATACGAATGTACGCATCTATATCAGATGTATGTAAAGTTAATAAATTTAAATGTCTAGAATTGACCAACCCTAGAAGAGTATCATTTCGCCCACCTGAGTAGTAGTCCTCTACGTGAAAAACATGAATTCAAAACTGTCTGATAACCTACAATCAGTGTTTGACTGAATGACTTTTTCCACTGATTCTAAAATTACGTCAGGCGTAATTTCATTCCACAGCCTAAAATCCATGGCTATTGGCATTTCCAAAGAAGGGTGAATCAACTCGATTCTCACGTGGTCATATGGATGAACATTACTATATTTGCTATATATATATATATCAAGCAATGATTGAAAGGCACCAGACATGAACTCATAATGAGTAAGTGGTGTATCAGCTATAGGATAACTGTTAAAAGTACCTTCGATACGATACTTTTTTACTGCAGTATTTGCACACAGTCTCAACAGATATATAGTCAGCATAATCAAATACCGACCCTCCGATTTGAGGGTACTCACAGAGACCACATTGGAAAGAATGATTAAGAAGTTCTTTGGTAAGCACTATATTCTCCAATATACAATGAGTGATTTCATCAGCGATGAGACTAAATTCATCTACCATATGATTTGCATACATGTCAATAAGAGTTTGTTGAGTAGGAAGGATTACATCACTGTGATAAACGGAATCTTTAGGAAGGCATACTGAATCCAGAGATAGGTCATTAGGAGAAGACACAATCCAGGCAGGAACTGGCGCAATGTCAAATAAATTTAGGTCGCACCCATCATGTACATCGGTTGAAGCTGAATGCATAGGCTCAATTACGTCATAATCATAAACATTATAAGGATAGTTGAAAAATGATGATGATGATGATGATGATGATGGTATGAGGAATAGATAGTTCAGTTCTCAAATGAGTGGTTAGATCATTGGTAGAAGCAGGTTGTGCAGGTACAATTATGTCATAATCAATAACATTCTGTGTTAAATTTAACTCATGTTGTGCTCTATCATCTGATCCCACAGACAACATACACAGGAATACATCTACTACTCCATAATCATAAAAATGATCCGTATAATTGAATACTGAGGCATCAGTATTCATAATAGTCAGTTCTGGAATGACTTCATGGTAATCAGGAACAATTACAGAGTTGTCATTGCTATAATTTAAGCTACGTAATGCAATGTCATTATGCTCATCAGATTCACACATTTATAAGGTAATAATGTGTAATGTCTTTAACCACACTTATTTACTCCTTGCTAATAATATATTTGTTAAAAAAATTTGTTTTAAAATCTATGCTCAATACATAAATATTAAGAAAACTAAAAGAACTAATATTATACTTCAGTCTAACAATTGACAATTTACAGGCGAATAAAGGCGCGTTCTATTCATTCTCATGCGCAGAGAAAAAATATGTGCCAGGCAAGGTTCGGCCAGCCACGAAAACATTCCTCATCCCTCCTCCTCCTCCTCGACCTCCTCCTCATAGACCTCCATTATCAGACCACCTCTAAAACTCTATTATTTTTACATCCCATACCATGGTAGATAACCATGGGGGAGGGAGGGGGAGGGGGGGCGCTTATTTAAAACATAAAATACCAAACTTTTAGGGGTTACAATTTTCAAAACACTAAACATGCCACACATAACCCGCCATTTGTCAATATTCGTGCATTTCTATACACCCTATTCATTCCAAATTATTATGAGCACATATATATGCATAATTTTATTCTACAGCTGTACTTCATTGTTCTAGCTTTTTCTGTTCGCCATTGTTCTATTTTAACAATAACGTACAGAAAATAGAATCTCAACAATTTCATGGGCGTCTGTATGTCATTGTCCGTGAACTAAAGAATTATCGATTCTTTTGTTCTAGAACAAAAAAATCAACAATTCTTTTGTTCTAGAACAATGGCGTACAGCCCCACGTATGACTACTCGCACCAAACTACGCCGTGAGCGCAATATTATTCTGCGCCACATTAGCGAATGCTTAAAAGATCTTGCTATGCAACAGGCAGACTCCCTAGCAGATGAAATCACTGCCACGGATGACTGTCACAAAATGGTTCGGGCAGCCCGCACCCTGAGAATTACTGACTACACACCACCACTCACTGTACACAACTCTGAAGAACACTTTATCGGGTCTGACCAGAGAAAAGCTGAGGCGATCCGAGAATGGTTCAAGGAGCAGTTCACTGTCAACGATGATGAGCCCTTGCACCCATTCTCAGGAGACACCAGGTCATTACTAACACCAATTAAAACAGCAGAAGTTGAGAAGGCACTTAAGGCTCTGAAAAATGAATGCGCATCTGGACCTGATGGCATGAGCAATGAACTATTCAAATATGCAAGTGACATTATCTCAAAACCGATCACGCACCTAATCAATTCAGCTTTTATGCACCACCTTCCCATCGACGCTGTAGGCCAAGGCACCCTTATCGCACTACCCACGCCCAAAAGGCCACCTGGGCCCCAGCCAATCGGCGGCCCATTATGCTCCTCAACAGCATACGGAAAATCCTATCCAATGTTACTCTATGCCACATCCGAGACAAGATTGATTACTTCACTGGATCATGTCAAAGTGGCTTCAAACGTGGACGCAACTGCACGGACATTGTATGGGCTCAATGCATGCTTGTGTCGGTAGTCATGTCCAAACACTGGGACTTCCACAAAATGGGCCATTGACACAATGAAACACTTAAAGATCTTAGATGTACTACGCCAGGCCAGTTGCAATGAAGATGAGCTACGACTAGTGAGACTACTGCTTGCAGTCACCACACTGAGAGTACGAGTTAAGTCAGCGAAGTCTGTAAAGTTTGAGACATCCCCACAGGGAGATGGTCTATCTCCGGTGCTTTTCATCTGCTACCTTGCTGCCACATTGAAATCTGTGTGGGACAGTTCCACAAGACCAAACGCCCCAGTGTCAATACTGGGCATGCTGCTAGAGATGGAATATGCCGACGATGTGGACTTCATACACGAGGAAAAGAAACCCCTTGACGAACTTCTCCCAATAGCTGCAAGCAGACTAAAAATTGAGAATCTCTTTATGAATGAATCCAAAACAGAGTTCACCCACATATACCTATCGACAAAGCATGAAACGACCCACTTCGTGGAAACGAACCATGGAGGAAGAGTGAAATCCTTGGCTCACTGCTTTGCAGTACTGCTGACATTTCTGCACGCTGCATCATGGGGAACATAGCTTTCCAGTCCTTCTGGAAGCTATGGATTCGTAGATCAAAGATGCCCTTGATAAAGAGGCTACGTTTATACAATGCAACCTGCGTATCCTTGATGCTGTATAACCGTAACAGCTGGGCAGCTCCAAAGGCAGCTCTAGACAAACTCGATGCCTTCCACCGCAAACACCTACGCACCATCATTGGACATCGACGGCCAGACAGCATAATTTCCAACGATTCACTATACAAGATGTGTAATACGTCGCCGCAGTCTGTAAAAGTCGCCCAGCAAAGATGGTCCATGTTTGGTCATGCTCTAAGGATGCCAGAAGAGACACCAGCACAAAGAGCTTTGGAATTCGCCCTACTCGGAGCCAGCAAATACAAAGCCAGGGGAGGACGTCATTGCATAAATCTGCTAAGCATGCTACGAGGTGACCTCAAGAAAGCAGGACTCGGTACACCCAAGTCAAGAATGGACCTGAAGAAACTAAGGATTTCGGCTGAGGACAAGACACAGTGGGCAAAAGCGAAGAAGGACTGATTGCAGCTGTAGGATGTTTCTACTACTACAGCCGCAGAATACAGTAATCATCATCATCATGCCGAGTTGCAGTATTCGAGAATAGGTCTCACTTAGAGACTTGCACACGAGCGTGAAAGTAGATGGGTCTATGTTGGTAAAGGTTCTTTTGATTAGTCCTATTGTGCTGTTTGGCATGGATACAATATAACCTATATGTGTATCAAAAGAGAAGTTTCTATCTATATGCACTCCCAGGTCTTTTCGACCTCTGATGTTGATAAAGGGTGCTTACCGGGCGTATCTGTCATATAGCATATAGTGTATGCGCGCGTGCGCGCGTGCGCGCGCGCGTGCGTGAGTTAGTGAGTGCGGGCGGGCGGGCGGGCGGGCGGGCGGGCAGGCGTGCGCGCGCGCATGTGTGTGTGTTTGGGGGTGGGGGTGGGTTAGGGTGTTTCTGCCGAAATGTAGAACATGCGTTTCATCTGTGTTGAAGGATAACTGCCATGTCTGCGACCACTTACATACTGTGTCTATGTTGTCTTGGATCTTACTGGGAGCTGGGTTGCCATATATTTTTGTGTCATCAGGCAATATTTTGTAGTGGCAGATTAGTAGGTCTGGTAGATCATATATATATATATATATATATATATATATATATATATATATATATATATATCAGAGAGAGTATAGGTCCCAGGACACTTCCTTGTTGCACGCCACTTGTTACTTCTATCCAGTCTGTCTTCTATTACATAGGTAGTTCCATTTTACTAGATTGTCACCTATACCATAGCTTCTGAGTTTTGTTTGGAGTCGTTAATGTGGTACAGTATCGAATGATTTTGAGAAGTCTAGGTATACAGCATCTACATGTTCGTTTGAATCAGGTTTGGTTGTCATATATTCGCGGTACCCTAGTAGTCGAGCTATCTATTATATCGGAATCCATGCTGGCATTTAGTAAATGGATTGGCTAGAAAGTCTACTATGCTGTCCCTTATGAATGACTCCAGGACCTTACACAGAGTAGAGGTAAGACTGATTAGTCTGTAGTTACTTGGGCCGTTTTGGGATCCTTTTTTTGTGTATACATTTGCCATTTTCCATATCGCAGGTAATACGCCTTCTTCTAGAGACCTGTTAAAATTATGCATATTGGTTCATTAATTTCTTTAGCAGCTTCATTTAATATTCTCACTGGGATTTCATCAGGGCCATTGCTTTTATTGGGGTTGATTGCTTTCAATTTGTTTTCGATGGCGGTAGGTGTTATTATTATACCCTTTAATACAATACCATTGCTTCTGGTGCTAATGATTGGTGTAGAATGAAGATCTGAAGTGAACATACTAGAGAAAATGTTTTTGAGAATATTAGATTTTTCTTTATCGTCTGTAGGCATAGTTCCGTTTACTGGGTTACGTAGCTTGCTAAGTGATGCACGTAGGACAGATGTACGTTTGACATGGTTCCAAGAAGCTTTAGGATTTCTCTTGCTTACACTTGCCACTTTACATTCATTGCGTTTTATTTCTAGCAATTTTATAACTTGCATAATCAGTGGTTTTCTTTGTTTTATTATTTCCTTTGTATGCCTCATTTTTACATTTGAATGATTGTGTTGTCGTATGGTCAAGTCAGAGGTGTTGTATGGTCGAGACCTACCTACCGCTATAATTGAAAACTGTTCTGTAAAGCGCGTAATCTGTGATTTCCTTTGTTTTATTGTATCTTTTGTATGCCCGATTTTTACATTTGAGTGATTGTTGTTGTATAGTCATGCCATGTAAGCAATAGCATGGATGTGCCTTATTGTCGATCACGATTCTCGACAAACTGTTAGATTTTGTAATATATCAACATCTGTCTAAAGTTTAGAATTGGTACGGTGAATAATAAGAAACCGGCCACAATTATATTTCCCATAGAACGCAATACCTCTAAATTCGCCATTAGTTTTAATGCATCGAACAGCTACACGGACCATAATTCATTTCACCCCCTAATGGATATTGCCACCAGGAACATAATGGCATAATTTGGATTTAAACTAACAACACATCGTGAAGTATTATTAAGGGACGCTACTGGATAACAAATGGTCGCAACCTATTTTTGATCCCAAATGTCCGTCAGACAGAATAAAGATGTTATCCGGCATATCGATAGCATACGGCTAGCATAGATGGCATCTTGTACATAACTCCGCCTGTCAATGTCATATTTCTGGGTGCTCCCACTCCAATATGTCAATCTATACTTGTATAATGACTCGTCTATTAATTATCCTGTTTCATGAGCAATATTTCATGTACAGACTTATTTTACTAAATTATGTTGATGTAGCTTCATTCAGCTGTGTTGTGAATAAGCTATATAAGCTAAATAAACTATTGCAAACAAACGCCGTAATATTTCGTGAGCTGTCGAACTACCGGTGCGGTTTAGTGTGAAAACTGTGTATACGAGTAGGTGCTTACCCAAGTCGGTATTTCGGTTACCAGAGACGAGCCTAAGCGACCAAGACTTGCACCAAAGCAGGTCTCTGGTGGTGCTAATTGTCAAATGCAATTTTCATGTGAACAATAACATCTCGCGCGGATAGGTGCACCTCAATGTGCACGTGTGTTTGAATCGGCATGTCAGATTCTGTCATGTGACCTGTCATAATACCATCATGTTTGACTCTGTCACGTATCCGTCATGACACCATCGTGCCAGTTTTTATCACGTGGCCCGTCATGACACCATTATGCCAGTTTTTATCACGTCATCCGCCATGTCAGATTCTGACTATATGAGATACAGCACGCTATTCAAATGTTTCACTTGAAACGTTCATCTCCAACCCACATGCTTTCATAACCGGACACCCGTGTGCTCCATGATCCTTAGTTATAAAACAACATTTATCATGACACCTGCGACAATATATCGACGTACATATATCTATGTTCTTAACGGCATCTTTCTGTGATAAAACAAAATATTATATGTGACCATGACTGTAATTGCAAATGTTCAAAATATAACCATAGATGTACTATGATGTGAGTTCTCTTTCAAACAACCACCTCAAGACTTATGAAATGTGACCAAAGGTGGGCTCGCAGTACAAGCGACCTGTTATAGAAACATGGGTATCCAGGAAGTTGTAGTTTATTGAAGGCCTCAGGATATGTCATCATGATCGTGTCAAGTTAGCATAGTACTGGCATTGTATCTTTGACAGATGACATCTTACTGTGAGTGACAGATGACTGACATTGTACCTTTGACAGATGACATCTTGCTGTGATTGACAGATGACTGACATTGTACCTTTGACAGATGACATCTTACCGTGAGTGACAGATGACTGGCATTGTACCTTTGACAGATGACGTCTTACTGTGATTCACAGATGACTGACATTGTAACTCTGACAGATGGCATCTTACTGTGATCCACAGATTACTGACGTTCCTTTAACAGATGACATCTTATGGTGATTGACATGGCAATAACATTGAAGCATTGGCAGATGTCATCTTGCTGTAATTGCCACGGTATTGACATTGTAGCATTACATATCATATGACAACATTTTATAATGTTTTACATTTCAATCGGCTAGCTCCACGTACTTTCAAATGATTACGTGATCAAAAGAACATATTTCCCATGATCAAATAGTTTAAATTGGTATAGACATGTTTTCGATCATTGCACACAACATTGATTTAAATAACTTTAATATGATAAAACGATTATGTTAATACAAGTATTATATCACTATGCTAAATATTATTGAACCACTATTCATGGTTGTATTTTACCACGAACTGAATGTTTTATATGCTTTCAAATGATTACGTGACCAAAGGAAGGTATTTCACATGATCAAATAGTCTAAATTCTTATAGACAGGTTTTCAACCATGGAACATAACATTGAAAATAATTTAAATAACATTAAAATGATAAAACTATTATGTTAAAAGTATTATATCACTAAGTTAAATATTATTGAACCACTATGCATGGTTGTATTTTACCACGAACTAAATGTTTTATTACATTATTACAACGGTATTCATTTATTGCGGAAGTCTCTCTAATTATTATTTAGCCATTATTCACCAGTTCATTGATGCATGTTAATTGCGAGAAAAATTCTGGCTTGGTGATGATGTTTGGGCCTTCAGTTGGGACACGATGAAGGCAGGTTCAGAGGTCAATGCATCTCACGGAAGTTGACTGCAAGTTCAGAGGCCAATTCATCTCATGGAAGCTGACTGCAAGTTCAGAGGTCAATTCATCTCACGGAAGCTGACTGCAAGTTCAGAGGTCAATTCATCTCGCGGAAGCTGACTGCGAGTTAAGAGGTCAATTCATCTCATGGAAGCTGAGTGCAAGTTCAGATGCCAATTCATCTCACGAAAGCAGACTGTAGGTTCAGAGGTCAATGCATCTCAGGAAGCTGACTGCAAGTTCAGAGACCAATGCATCTCACGGAAGCTGACTGTAGGCTCAGAGGTAAATTCATCTCACGGAAGCTGGCTGCAAGTTTAGAGGTCAACTCATCTCATGGAAGCTGACTGCAAGTTCAGAGGTCTATTGATCTCATGAAAGCTGACTGCAAGTTCAGAGGTCAATTCATCTCATGGAAGCTGACTTCTTGTTCAGAGGTCAATTCATCTCATAGAAGCTGAGTGCAAGTTCAGAGGTCAATTCCAATCATGGAAGCTGACTGCAAGCTCAAAATAATCAACAGCCTACTTGTATAGTTTTCTGGAAATTGGGATTCAGGGAGTGTATTCACCCATTGGTTTAATATGTCAGGTTCTGAGAGGGTATTGATGCTTATTGATGTGTTCATCTGTCTTGTTTGGATAACTCTAGAGAAGTCAGAGACATTGCTCAACCAGATATCTCTTTACCTCGGATCTTAGTGATGTAGATGTACACGCACACGCACGCACGCATGTACACACGCACGCACGCACGCACGCACACGCGCACGTACACATGTATAAACGAATGTACAAATTGCGTGGCCGCATGCACACACGCGCGTGGACATGCAGGCACATACTACATCTTATTTCCATAATTTCATACATGTATATATGACATTTTAATATTTTGCATACTTTGACTTAAATGCAGTAAATGTAGGAGCATTGCACAATGACGCTTTTAGAGAATTCCATAGTTTAAATCCTTTAACTGAGAATCTTTGGAAATACAACGCAGTTTTGGTGAAAGGAATTTGCAGCTGGAGATTTTCAGTAGGCCGTAAATTTCGATCATGGGAATCTGAGCATATCATAAATAAATTTGACAAATAGTCAGGAGTTTCACTGTTAATAGCTTTGTAAACAATACATGTAGTATTGTATTTAATGAGTTCTTGGATTGACATCCACTTGAGCTTTTCAAATAATATTTTGGTACAGATGTCATACTTTGCATCTAGAATAATTCTTGCTGCCGGCTTTTGTAATTTTGAAACTCTTGATAATTGGTGTTCATTACACACATTTCCCCATGCTGCAAGACAGAAATCAAAATGCGGACGGATGTAAGAATTAAAGAATTTTGTTTGAATTTCAAATGGTAAATCTTTTGCATATTTTCTAAATATTCCATTAAGGCGTGATATCTTTCTAGCAACGTTTGCAACATATTCTGCAAATGATATCTTGTCATCAATATATACTGCCAATGGCTTTTCACAATTGCTGGTTTTTAACACTACCATTGTATTGGATATTAATTTCTTTAAAGTCGTGAAGTTTTGTTCAGGAGCCAACTAAAAGAAATATAGTTTTGTCTGTATTCACAATCATTCTATTTTCATTACCCCACTGCTCAATTGCATTCATATCATTGTTTAAGTGTCTTTCTAGTGATGTAGTACAGTTTGATCTATAATATACAATTGTATCGTTTGCATACATATCTGCGTCGCAGTGATGTATGTGTGATGTAACGTCATTAACAAATATTAAGAACAATAAAGGACCTAAAATTCCAACGATCCTGGTACACATAATGAGACAAGACGGGACACATCCAATAACATCGCATCTGCTGTGTATGCTCAGAGATAGTACACATTGTAACTAGATTGAAGCATCTGACGACTAACTGAACACGTAAACTAAGCAGTCCCTAATGAAATATTAACTTTCTCATGACACGCCACACATTCAATCATTGATAAAATCCAGACATAGACATATTTCCTACAACTGACGACATATTTCGCAAATCCACATATATGAAAGACTATGTGATATGTACAGTGGTACAGAGTTGATACTGCGGTTGGTGATATCACCCAAAATCTTTAGGTCTGCTGGTGTGGCATCAATCTAAGACGCTTTAGGGATGGGGATGCTTGGTTTGATATCAATCTAAGAGGCTCTAGGGGTTGGGCTGTTTGATGTGATATCAATCTAAGAAGCTCTAGCGGTGGGACTGTTTGATGTGATGTCACTCTAAGCAGCGCTAGGGGTGGGTCTGGTTGAGGTGATATCAATTTAAGAGGCTCTATGGTGGGGCTGGTTGGTGCGATATCAATTTAAGAGGCTCTAGAGGTGATGTTGTTTGGTGTGATATCAATCTAAGAGGCTCTAGTGGTGTGGCTGTTTGATGTGACATCAATATAAGAAGTTATAGGGGTGGGGCTGTTTGGTGATGTCAATTTAAGAGACTCTAGGGGTGAGCCGTCTGGTGTGATATCACTCTAAGAAGCCTCAGGGGTGGGGCTATTTGGTGTGACATCAATCTGAGAGGCTCTAGGAGTGGGGCTGTTTGGTGTGATATTAATCTAAGAGGCTCGAGGGTGGGGATACTTGATGTGATATCAATCTAAAAGGCTCTAAGAATGGGGCGGTTTCGTGTGATATCAATTTAAGAGGCTCTAGGGGTGGTGCTGTTTGATGTGATATCACTCTAAGAATTGCTAGAGGTGGGTGGATCTGTTTGATGTGATATTAATCTAAGAAGCGCTAGTGGTGGGGCTGATTGATGTGCTATCAATCTACGAAGCGCTGGTGGTGGGGCTGTTTGATGTGATATTAATCTAAGAAGCTCTAGGGGTGGTGCTGTTTGATGTGATATCACTCTAAGAAGCGCTAGCAGTGGGGCTGCTTGATGTGATATCAATCTAAGAAGCTCTAGCGGAGGTGCTGTTTGGTGTGATATCAATCTAAGAAGCTCTAGCGGTGGTGCTGTTTGATGTAATATTAATCTAAGAAGCGCTAGTGGTGGGGCTGCTTGGTGTGATATCAATCTAAGAAGCTCTAGAAGAGGTGCTGTTTGGTGTAATATCAATCTAAGAAGCTCTAGCGGTGCTGCTGTTTGATGTAATATCAATCTAAGAAGCTCTAGCGGTGGTGCTGTTTGATGTGATATCAATCTAAGAAGCTCTAGCGGTGGTGCTGTTTGATGTGATATCAATCTAAGAAGCTCTAGCGGTGGGGCTGTTTGATGTGATATCAATCTAAGGAGCTCTAGCGGTGGGGCTGTTTGATGTCATATCAATCTAAGAAGCTCTAGCGGTGGTGCTGTTTGATGTAATATCAATCTAAGAAGCTCTAGCGGCGGGGCTGTTTGATGTGATATCACTCTAAGAAGCGCTAGGAGTGGGTCTGGTTGAGGTTATATCAATTTAAGAAGCACTAGGGTGGGGCTGGTTGGTGTGATATCAATTTAAGAGGCTCTAGGGGTGATGTTGTTTGGTGTGATATTAATCTAAGAGGCTCTAGGGGTGGGGCTGTTTGATGTGATATCAATCTAAGAAGCACTAGGGGTGGGGCTGTTATGTGTGATATCAATTCAAGAGGCTCTAGGGGTGGGGCTGTTTGGTGCGATATCAATCCAAGAGGCTCTAGGGGTTGGGCTGTTTGATCTGACATCAATCTAAGAAGCTCTAGGGGTGGGGATGTTTGATGTGATATCACTCTAAGAAGCTCTAGCGGTGGTGCTGTTTGATGTAATATCAATCTAAGAAGCTCTAGCAGCGGGGCTGTTTGATGTAATATCACTCTAAGAAGCGCTAGGAGTGGGCCTTGTTGAGGTGATATCAATTTAAGAGACTCTAGAGGTGAGCTGTTTGTTGTGATATGAATATAAGAAGCCCTAGGGGTGGGGCTATTTGGTGTGACATCAATCTAAGAACAATTAGTGGTTGGGCTGTTTAGTGTGACATCAATCTGAGAGGCTCTAGGAGTGGGGCTGTTTGGTGTGATATTAATCTAAGAGGCTCTAGGGGTTTTGCTGTTTGATGTGATATCACGCTAAGAATCGCTGGAGGTGGGTCTGTTTGATGTGATATTAATCTAAGAAGCGCTAGTGGTGGGGCTATTTGATGTGATATCAATCTAAGAAGCGCTAGGGGTGAGGCTGTTAGGTGAGATATCAATTTAAGAAGCTCTATGGGCAGGGTTGTTCGGTGAGATATACATCCAAAAGGCCCTATGGAGTGGGGTGTTTGGTGTGATATCAATCTAAGAACCTCTAGGGATTGGGGTGTTTGGTATGATATCAATGTAAGAACATTTAGGGATTGGGGTGTTTGGTATGATATCAATCTAAGAAGCTTCAAATCTTGAAACCTATTGCCACTATAAATGGAACATCGTGTTCTATTGTAGAATGCCAGTACCCCAGATAAGCTTGCTTGTACATGATAATCACATAATCGTGTTCAGGCATCATATGGCATGTTCATGGCCTCGGGCTTTATCTGCAATGAACACTGATATTGAGTAAGCTCACATGGCAATCATTATCTTAAGCAATCGAACAGCAACGTTACTAGTTGTTAACCATTATAAATAAGTTTCAGACAGCTGTATGATTTCATAATACTTGTTTATATATCAAACTTCTGCAAAATACATTACAGAAGATTATATACATTACAAACCTGAATTAATTTATCTATGTTAGGCTACACCTGGGGACAGTGTAAATGGTTTGAATACATAATTAGCACACGTTGTCTATTTATATCTACGTCCATGTGAGCTAAGCCTACTACTCAATTATGTTGTTTCCATGGGAATCGTAGTCACAGTCAACGAAGCATATGCAGCAACAATAGGTGACTACTAAAGCCAGATGATCTCTTCATACAGGCCACCCGCCTTTATGTCGAGACACGATGTAAGATTCAGTAAGGACGGGTGGCCTCTATATACAAGCCACCCGATGTAAGATTCACTAAGAAATCTGGGTTTTTTTCAGTGGTATCCGTCTTAGATAACGACATTTTGTTTGCGCACGGTATAATAGTGACATCTCAAGAAAGCCTGACAGGACACAATGGCTGAATGGCTGCATCTTTGTACACTAAAAGTGGCTGAATCTTTTGACTCTCTACGGTGGCTGAATCCTTTGACTCTAATAAACTAGCTGAATCTTTCGAATCTATACAGTGGCTGAATTATTTGACTCTATACAGAGACTGAATCATTTGACTCTATACAGTAAATGAATCATTTGACTCTATACACTGACTGAATCATTTGACTCTATACAGTAACTGAATCCTTTGATTGGCTGAATCCTTTGACTCTATACAGTGACTGAATCTGTTGACTGGCTGAATCTTTTGACTCTATACAGTGGTTGAATATGTTGGCACTATGAAGTGGCTGAATCTTTTGACTCTATATAGTGGCTGAATCCGTTGACACTATAAAATGGCTGAATCATTTGACTCTATACAGTGGCTGAATCTGTTGACTGGCTGACTCCTTTGACTCTATATAGTGACTGAATCTTTTGACTCTAATAGAGTAGCTGAATCTTTTGACTGAATACAGTGACTGAATCTTTTGACTGGCTGAATTGTTTGACTCTATACAGTGGCTGAATCTTTTGACTGAATACAGTGGCTGAATCTTTTGACTTTATACCGTGACTGAATCATTTGATAGATATGTGTTGCTACCTTCCGGTCGAATCATTCTCAAAGTACCCAGCGTCATTAATGCCTGCATTATCATTGCTTCCCTTGAAGCTTAACCTGTGTTGTTGATGTAGCAATAGATTTATGGGACGTGTTACTTATATTGTTGATGTGCTTGGCATGTAACATTTTGTACAAAATATGCTTTGTTTAGCTACGTCTTTACAGAATCGTACATTCATATAGTCCAGTCCTCCGGCCACTGCATGATATCATATTCTATGACTACAATGATCTTCATCGTCTATGTTTGATGTGATTGTTTGTTTGTATTTGGCTCCTGGCATGTGAATTAGTATCCTCTTTCTGGCCACTTACTGTGATCCCAAACTGCCACACGGTAACACAAATCTGGCTATTAGGCCCGGACAAAGGTGCGAGTACCAACCAGATCTCCACAGTGCAGGTGCTGACGATTAAAGCAAATAATTGATCAATGAAACTAACGAACGAGTGAATGAATGAATGAGTGAATGGATGGATGGATGGATGGATGGATGGATGGATGGATGGATAGATGGATGGATGAATATTGTATGAATGAATGGATGAATGGATGGATAGATGGATGGATCGATGGATGGAAGGATGGATGGATGGATGGATGGATGGATGGATGGATGGATGGATGGATGGATGGATGGATGGATGGATGAATGAATGGATGGATGAATGGATGAATGGATGAATGAATGAATGAATGAATGAATGAAGAATAAATAATGTATGAATGTATGAATGTATGTATGAATGAATGAATGAATGAATGAACGGACGGATGGATGGATGGATGGATGGACGGACGGACGTACGGACGGACGGACGGACGGACGGACGGACGGACGGACGGATGGATGGATTACTGGGTGGGTGGCCGGGTGGGTGCATGGATTGTTTGGACATATATGTTTGTAAAGGTACAAATCACCTCTCTTCCGCAACCACCTGCCGTATTTTATTCTTATATTTTCAACAGACGCACCAACTCATTGCAAAGAAGCAATTAGCGCTTTGCAATGACTAAGTGAATAAATTAAACCAAATTCGGAAATGAAATTGTAGCTTTCACCCATTTGCCTATTCATTTGTTCAGTCGTCTAGTCACCCACCGGGTGTCTGTCTATCAGTTTACAAATCTGTTCTCCCCTTAATCAAGTATTTGTTTAGGTGGATGGCAGGATGGACTGATGGATGGATTAATATGCTGGTGTCTGGGCGGGTGAATGAGTGCATGGGTTGTTGGACATATAAGCTTACAAAGCTCAAACAACCTGTGACTTACAACCACCTCTCTTTAGAAGGAATCTCACTAGACCAACAACATTCAGTCAATCCACAGTGGATCATCCTATGTCAGAAAGACCTGCTCAAAACTATTTGTTTATTCCTATTTTCGAACACAGGGCAACACCAACTTATTACAAAGAAGTAATCAATGCTTTGTAATGACTGAGTGAACCGATTTGCCCAGATCAAAAAACTGTATAACTCCTAACTGTCCAAATTTGTTCCTATTTTCGAACACACGGCAACGCCAACTTATTACAAAGAAGTAATCAACGCTTTGTAATGACTGAGTGAACCGATTCGCCAAGATCAAATAACTGTATAACTTGTCAGAATTTGTTTTAATAATCTTTATTCAGGAAACCTGTCCCTTGCAGTACTCAAACAACAAGTAAATTACTCTCCGCCGCCATGATTAAACATATCTCGGCAGCATTTGATCTAATGACTGACCAAATAGCCCTCATTGTTATTCTCACACCTTAATCGCCTGAAACGAACCGGCGTACTAACCCATGCTACAGTTAGATAAGCTCGATATAATTAAGCAATCACGCCTTTTGTATTAGCTGTTTGACTTCAGTAGCGCCAAAGGCGCACATTGATCTAAAGCAGGTCTTCGGGTTTAGTTTGATCTTTTGTGGAGAGACTGAATTAATAGTTAATCAGTAGTCACCATTGTAGTAATTCTCCTATAAATATGTAAGAATTATCAGTTGCCATTAGACCAGTTTTTTCGCTGCATGACGAAGACCATTACGTCGAAAGCGCTCCAGCAACTGACAGTGTAAGCTTTAATTTTATATATATATAATAATCTTGTATTAATTGTTCTTATTTTTCAGTCTCTAAATTGTTTCAACACATATCGCTCTAGTTAATATTTGGAATTTAACTTTTTTGAACTTTTCTGACTAAATTTGACATAAATCTGTAGAAATTTGATTACGTTCTAATATCGGCCAAGAATTTCAACGGCCCAGTAGGTAAAGGACGCAAATCTGGCAACCCAGCGTCCAACTTTTCTTCAACCAAAAGTGCTCCTAACCAGTCTGTTCAGGCCTTTCAGAGACTGGTTAAGATGTACTTCCATGTGTTGCAATGCTTGCATCACTATGGTCTTTTACGAGAGCATTTGGCATCAGACTCTCTCCCGAAATCTCTCAGCATGAAAATGGAGGAGATGAACTCGTTTTTCTGCCCTGCCTTACGAGATGACGAATTTTTGAAATCGACCAGCATGATAAACCAAATTTGGGCTCATAGCTGCTTAGAAAATTTAATCAAACATTATCGAAGCAAATTGGACAAATTAAAGGCAGAGGTAAAAGTGGCCGAATCTAATGTAATTCTTGATCTAGACAGAGCCAAAGGCATAGCATTGAAATGGGGTAGGCAAAATTTTGGAAATAAATTGGCCACAATGACAATCACAAATTTTTGGAAATTTTTGGCAGAAATAGCTAGTGATAAGCAAAATAGAGTGATGTCTCTACCAACACCGGCGGCCACACCGAGTACAGGTTCAGGTTATCATTCAACAATGACTAACAAACGACAACGGTCACCAACCACCTTCACACCCTCGCCTACAACTTCCAAGCGGACGAATCTGTATACATCACCAACACCAGCACCAGACAAATTCTCCTCCTGTGCGCCGTTGTCGGGTTGTTACTCACTGTTCCCCCAATCTACCACCTAGCAACTCTTCCTCATCTCTTCCACTATCTTCTCCTCGCCACCTTCTGACTCGATCTTCTCCTCTTCCTCCTTCTCCTCTCTCAATCCCGCCTCCTCCTCTTCCTCCTCAAACTTCTTCTCTTCATGCATCTCCTCTCTCAATCCCGCCTCCTCCTCTTCCTCCTCAAACTTCTTCTCTTCATGCATCTCCTCTCTCAATCCCGCCTCTTGCTCCTCATACTCAATCTTCTCCTCTTGCATCTCCTCTCTCCATCCCTCCTCCTCCTCTTCCTCTTACGCTTCATCTCTCTTATCCTCACGCACCTTCTTCTGCTCCTCTTCTTCTGTCTCCACCTCCTCTCCCTCCTATGGAGAATAATAGTAACCTGTCTGACAGGAAGTTTGCTAAGTACCGTCATCAATCGCATAGCAAGGGCCTGTGGAGGATCCCCAGAATCACCAAAAAGATTCTGATGATAGGGTCCTCTAATCTAGCCCGAATTGATTTAGATGTCCATCCTGACATCCAGGTTGAGTGCTATCCTGGTGCCGCATTATCACATTTCAGAACAATGGCTATGCGACACCAGGATGGCCCTAGCCCGGAGAAGATCATCTTGAATATTGGCATCAACTCCAAAAATGAGCATCCAACCAAAGCCTCAAGCCATTTACGGTTCATGGCTCGTGAATTTAAAAACACCTTCCCCAATGCGGAGTTGCACTTTGCTGAGATTAACTTCTCTGATAGCTTGTCAGACAGGCAAAGGTACTGTCTCAAGCGTATCAACGAATCAGCAAGGTCCAACTGCCACGTTGATAAGGTCATCCCCAAAATTTCTGATGCGAATTTTCATGTTGAGAAGGATAGAATCCATTGGACGAAAGAAACAGCTAATTGTATTTATAACCATTGGTTGACGGTACTTAGTTTAAACTAAATGTGGGTCAAGGCAATAGCTCCCCTAACATAGGATTAGGAACAAACCTGGTCAATTTAGCAGCTGACTATGATCTCTCACCATCTGAAAAATCAATTCTCGATCGTGGTCTTACTTTTATACCAACTCCAAAACCAAAAACAGGATTAGATTTGCTTTTAGACACAGGTCTTATTGAAGTAGCTAATTTTGGTCATTCAGTAAAAATAGCCCATCATTTTCGAAATTTAAATGGAGAGTCAAAACCATTCACTGGAAAATCCGGTTGGGACCCTCCAGATAGGCTAGTTGATGACAATGTTAAAGCAACCATAAAAACGGTTGCTGGTATAGCCAGATCATTGCCAGTTACAAACAATAAGCAAAACCTTTCATTTCTCGAACGACAGGCTATCAACAAATTACGTAGAAATCAAAATATTATTATAAAACCAGCCGATAAAGGTTCAGCAACTGTGATTATGTCTAGAGAAAACTACATCCGCGAGGCCGAAAGGCAGTTAACTAACACCAGGCATTACAGAAAACTTGATAATTTAATTTGGCCTCAAAACCGACAAAATT
The DNA here is from genome assembly GCA_034401795.1 of Chaetoderma sp. LZ-2023a. Lineage (NCBI taxonomy): Eukaryota > Metazoa > Mollusca > Caudofoveata > Chaetodermatida > Chaetodermatidae > Chaetoderma > Chaetoderma sp. LZ-2023a. The sequence goes on along the minus strand of CM067370.1, from coordinate 5,799,101 downwards.
TCATTGAAATACTTAATTCATTGCATACAGATAAGTACATCGATAAGAAACAGCTAAAGTATCTGCTAGGTGAGAATAATCCACAAAATCGGACATTTTATATCTTGCCTAAAATCCATAA
>CM067370.1:5763980-5793980 GCA_034401795.1 Chaetoderma sp. LZ-2023a | reverse complement strand
TGAATGAATGAATGAATGAATGAATCAATGAATGAATGAATGAATGAATGAATGAATGAATGAATGAATGAATGAATGAACGAATGAATGAGTGAATGAATGAATGAATAAACGAATGCATGGCGAATAAAGGAACAATAAATGAATGTACAAATGAATGAATACATAAACAAACGAATGAATGAACGAACGAACGAACGAACGAACGAACAAACGAACGAACGGATGAATGAATGAATGGGTGGACAAATGAATGAATGAATGAACGTACGTATGAATGACCAAAAGAACGAAGAATGAATGAATGCCTGAACAAACATATGAATGAATAAATGAATGAATGAATGAGTGAACGAATAAATAAATGAATGAATGAATGGACAAATGATTAAATGTTTGATTGGTTAATCGATCGACCGATAAACGGACTGACCAATCAACTGATCGACTGGTGGGTGAGTGGATGGATGGATGGGTGGTTGAGGGGAGGGTGGTCGGGATGGGGGCGGTGGGTAGTAAGCGAGCAAGCAGGTTGGCGGGTGGCGGGCATGTTGACGGGTGGATGGGCGGACGGGAGGATGGGCGGACGGGTAGGTGAGAGGGATGATGGGTGGGCGGATGGATAGATGGATGGTAAACACGTTCTCTAACCAAGCATTTTGCAATACTATACCTTCAATAGTTGCTCATCTTCAATCGTCATGCAAACATTGGGATTACCCTCCACGTTTGACGATCTTGTTATCGCTTTCCAAATTAAGGCACGCCTGAAAGTTTAAAAATAAATATTAAGACAATATACATGTATCACTGACCAGTCAGAGAAGTCAGTAAAATTCTTGGTATTTCATAAGAATAATCTTAATTAGTTGTTCTTAGACCTCTCGAAATAGCGCTGGTGGGGTGGGGGTGGGGGCGACGTATGCACCAACGCCACCCATAGCATCTTGTTCCCCCTCACTTTGAAAATTAGTCCTGCGTTCAGGGCCTATGAGTGGGAAGATGGGGCGGGGTGGGTGTGTGTGTGTGGGTGTGTGCGATATGTGGGTGGGTGGAAGGCGGGGGAATAAAGCTTGAGCAATTGCCCATCAATCACAGCATCATCATGATGCCTCTCCAATTATATACCGTAGAAGAGACTAGGCAGGTGTTAACAATTGTATACTGTAGAGGAGACTGGGCAGGTGTTAACAATCGTATACTATAGAGGATACTGGGCAGGTGTTAACAATTGCATACTGTAAAGGAGACTGGGCAGGTGTTAACAATTGCATACTATATAGGAGACTGGGCAAGTGTTAACAATTGTATACTATAGAGGAGACTGGGCAAGTGTTAACAATTGTATACTGTAGAGGAGACTGGGCAGGTGTTAACAATTGTATACTGTAGAGGAGACTGGGCAGGTGTTAACAATTGCATACTGTAGAGGAGACTGGGCAGGTGTTGACAATTGTATACTATAGAGGAGACTGGGCAAGTGTTAACAATTGTATACTGTAGAGGAGCCTGGGCAGGTGTTAACAATTGCATACTGTAGATGAGACTGGGCAGGTGTTAACAAGTGCATACTGTAGAGGAGACTGGGCAGGTGTTAACAATTGTATACTGTAGAGGAGACTGGGGCAGGTGTTAACAATTGTATACTGTAGAGGAGACTGGGCAGGTGTTAACAATTGCATACTGTAGAGGGGACTGGGCAGGTGTTAACAATTGTATACTATAGAGGAGACTGGGCAAGTGTTAACAATTGTATACTGTAGAGGAGACTGGGCAGGTGTTAACAATTGTATAATGTAGAGGAGACTGGGCAGGTTTTAACAATTGTACACTGTAGAGAAGACTGGGCAGGTGTTAAAAATTGTATAATGTAGAGGAGACTGGGCAGGTGTTAACAATTGTATAATGTAGAGGAGACTGGGCAGCAAAATTACCGAAAATAAAATTGTTTATATTGTATACTTTTATGGGCTTAAACTGTGAACCTATATGCAATGACACGAAATAAATCTTAACATATGATGATATCATTACGCATAAATTAATATAATTTTTAAAGGTGCGAAATTGAAATAGAGGCTCGTGCCTCTATTTGAATTTCGCAACTTAAAAATTTATATTAATTTATACGTAATGAAATCATCATATGTTAAGATTTATTTCGTTTCATTACACATAGGCACACAATTTAAGCCCATAAAAGTATACAATTCTAACAATTTTATTTTCAAGCATTCTGGTGTGAATATGCACCTTTAACAATTATATACTGTAGAGGAGACTGGGCAGGTGTTAACAAGTGTATACTGTAGAGGAGGCTGGGCAGGTGTTAGCAATTGTATACTGTAGAGGAGACTCGGCAGGTGTTAACAATTGTATACTGTAGAGGAGACTGGGCAGGTGTTAGCAATTGCATACTGTAGATGAGACTGGGCACGTGTTAACAATTGTATACTGTAGAGGAGACTGGGCACGTGTTAACAATTGTCTACTGTAGAGGGACGGGACAGGTGTTAATAACTGCATACTGTAGAAGAGACTGGGCACGTGTTAACAATTGTATACTGTAGAGGAGACTGGACAGGTGTTAATAACTGCATACTGTAGAAGAGACTGGGTGGGTGCTAACAATTACATACTGTAGTATACTGCATACTGTAGACCTAGGTATCTTTGGCTTCGCGCCGTATAATGTGTTGTACTCGAATTCTTCTCCAAATTCGAATTTGTTTGTAGTCTTTCTACCTCCAATTTCTCTCACCATCACATGTTTGTCCCCGTCTGGACTAAACTCAAGTACTTGATTGTTCGCAATGGCTTCTATCTTGTCATCTGAGATGCCTCTTCAAACATAGATGTGAGTTCTGTTAAATCATACATTGGCACCAAGAACACGTCGTCAAATATGCCATATCTACATACAGTACTATTTTTTCAACGTAATGTGATACATAGTCTCGAGTAGTAGGGTTAAGGAAGTGTTTTACGAGAGGGTAGATTCTTCTGGTATGAAGATAGGACTGAACCAAGTAAATTGGAAAGAGAAATTCATGGACTGTGAAGACGATGTAGGGGAGAAGTTGGGGATATCCATGGAAACATTGCAGACGATGGAAGATGAGTTCATACCAAGAAAGATGATAATTCAGTCAGACAAAAGTAAGGGGGTGGGTGGGGCTGGGCAACCATTTGGTCAGAATATAATGAAAATTAAAAAGACACAGTTTGAAAACAGTATACCTGACTATTCAGTTTTTGCTCTGCCCACTCATCTCTAACTTACCGCCACCCACGCATTGCCCGTGTTGGGATCAATTGAACCTAACTTTCCAGAAAACTATACAGGTAAGCTATTGATTCTTTTGAAACTAATTTCACTGGATACTGTTTATATGGCAGCAACACCACTAATTACTTTCAAAATATTCAACAGTATGTTTATTAAATAGTAAAGACATACACTTCGTACAACAATGCTTAGTCCGTCATCAATTACGCACTTATGACACACTTGGCTACGCCATTAATGACACAGTTGATGATGACATCGTCCTACACATCACGTGATGAATAAACTGTAATCCTCCATTGTGAGACACAATAATGGGTTAGTCCAAGTCATGAACTAAGAGGCTCCGACAGCTGGTTGCCTAGCAACTTCCTACGTTAAGAGGCTGCTTCTTTGGAAGGTTAAAAGTTAATGATTTGCAGACCGGATGTAGCATCACATATACTCTTCTAGAACAATCGGATCACGTGGCCTCCATAGGCCTGGTACTTAGGAAACCCTATAGGTTTACTATGGGAGAATTTTGGTAAAGAAATTTGGATTGAGTGGATTGGCTTAGCGACCAATTAGATATCGGGATCTGGTGGTAATAAAGTAACCATCCAGGAAGCGGCAGAAGTGGCATTATGACCAATGGAAAAATTAATGCAATCTCCCTTATGATTGGCTTTGTCAGTGGATCATTTAATAATCTGAACAAAGTGAGGGAAAGGTTATGCTTTCGAGTGGTACAACTCGTGAAACTAGGTCGCAAAGGAATCGATATTTTGAATCTGGAATTAGCTGTAGGACTGCCTCTGTACATTTTGCTTATAAAGTTTTATTCATTGACAATTTTGCCTTGAAATTCATCTTTGTAAAATATCTTAATAAAAGCTAATTAATCACAGTTAAATGGCTCAATTATTCGTGAATGGTCAACGCCCACGGAGAGCAACAGCCCCTCTTACTTGGAACAGGACAGTTAGGTAGATAATTTAGGACAGGCCTGGTAGACATCATAAATATTCTTCGTTACCATCGTGAAGAAGGCGAGCCGTCTACCTTATTGACCATTTTAGAGGTGAGCGCAGACGCAGCTGCATTCAACAGTCTGACTCTAATAGCAATTAATTCTCTCAAGAAGATACACACCCAAAGGTCTTCAAGCTGTCAATCATCAGAACACATTAATAGATCTACATACCAAACGCAGGTGGCATGGAAGGCGCAATTCTAATTGGTGGAGAGCTTTGTGACATCATCTCATTTGCATATTAGAATATGCCACCTCCATTTTCCTGCCAATGCCCGAATCAAAACTTGAATGACAGACATGGTAACTATCTATGCGAGCTATATTGCTCCATCTACCAGTTTCAATAGGTAGTCGGTGATTAGACGTTCTAAATTTACTGAAGGTGATTCTGCTGTAGCTATTTAGTTTTGTTAAATGGTTCTCTATGCCCCATTTATTTTTAAATATTTTGTGAATGGTACCGTTTGAAGACTTATTTAAGCCTCCCATTGTTGAATAAATTGATCACTAAGGCGTCGTTATATATGTTGGACAGTAGTGGGCCTGTCTGTTATTTGTTGGGTTGTCCACACGTACCCAAAGCCCGTACTGTTTGAAATATTTCCAACGACCCTAATCCACGAATATTGCACATCTTCCTCAGTATATCTTTTTATACATACAGTTGTATAGCACAAACGGTAGCTTTGTTTGTTTACTAGTCAATACGAGACCTAATAATTGAGCATTCTATATTTAATTGTAACTTCGATAGGATACCTTGCCAGCTCTCCATATGCCATATATGGTGGGGTCGTGTTTTAATTTTAAGCAAACGCTTAAGAAAATCAGGTTGTACTTGCTCAATGATTCGGTAATTTTCGAAACCCCACACTTCGCATCCATAGAGTGCTGCTACTGGTAAGATTGTGGGGTCAAACAGCTTTAGCTGGCAATCAACGGGTAGATCAAGAATCAGAATGCGGCGATATAGTCTAAACATTGCATTAGTACTCTAGCTTTTCAGGTGATTAATTACGTCGATAAATCTGCCATTTCTTGTAAAATTACTATCCAAATATTTATAACTTTCAATAGTTTCAACATATCAATCCCCTAGTGTGTATTGTTCAGAACCGTAGTTTCTTTTTCCGGCACCAAACGTGATTATCTTTGTTTATCTTAGGATTCCATATAGTACAATAATTAAAATATTCAATTAGCATCTTCTGAAGGTCCATTTTCCGGTAGGTGAAAATTACAATGTCATCTGCATATAGAAGCATTAAAGGTTTTTGTGTAAATTAACAGATTATCACTGATCTCAATTCCATCGCATAGCTGTCCCTATACATAATCAGACAGGTCGTTTAAGTATAAACTAAAAAGGATTGGTGACAGATTTTCACCTTGACAGACACCCCAGTTGCATATAAGCGGATGAGAGAGACCACCCTTAAGTGCTATTCTAGATTTAATGTTATTATACATGATTTGTATAACATACAGTACTTTGCCATTGTGTGGCATTTGCATAGCTTAGCCCACAAAGCTGTGGACGAATCAGAATTGCGCCCACCACGCCTCCCTTCTACTCCCCCAGCATTATAGCTTTAGTTTAACTTGACCACGGACAGCTGGGAGTCCACTGCCGGATGTTAATGGCAAACCCTCGAGGAACCTATCCCGCTCAGTTTAACATTCTAAATTAAAGCTGAACTCACATGTTGCAATACTACAAACAAACAAAATTGAAAGAGTGAATTAAAAGCGAATGATTCACTCCTTTGCACCTTATTTGTAACTTCCGCAGTTTTTACACCGATACCCATTTATACTGCTGGGTGGAGAGGCAATGATGAGAAGAATGAAATTGCGTATGTGTCCAGTGATCGCCAGCTGACCGACCATAGTCGTTTTAAATTTAAACTAAAATTGCTACTAGCCAGTGAAGGTATGAGTAGATGTGACAAATTTGGTGAAGCCACCTCACTGCATTCCAGAATTATGGGCAAAATGCATATTCGGACATGGCTCTCTTTGGCATCCCGACCTAGATATTTGACCCCTTGATATGAAACGAAAGGTTTTTCAACCCAGACAGAGTACGAATGGATGAGCAAAATTTGGGGATTGTCCGTTCTTCCATTCCAGATCTATGTCCAAAAAGGTATATCCATGCAGCAATGATATATTTTGCATACAGGCCGACCAACTGACTCATCACCTCGTTGACCGACCGATTGACCGACCAACCGACCGACAAACTGACAGAGAGACCGTCTGACTGACCGACCATCTGTCTGACCAACCGACCGACCAACTGACCGGCCGACAGACACACAGACACACACACACACAAGTAAGCGGTCAGGTGGCTGGACGGGCGGGCGAGTGGGCAGATAGGGGTGGGTGTGGTCGGCGTACATGTGGACAGGTAGGTGGGTGAGCGGATGGATGGCCGCATGGATGGACGGACAGGTTGACTCACATACAGATAGACAGTTTTGGGATTCCTGAGATGAATAGGTGAAAACCCTAGGAGAAGACTCGTTGCCAATCTCATCCGCATCTTCCCATATATGTTCTCTGCGGATTTTAGGTTGGAAGACTGGCTCAACCATAGCACGAAATTTAACATTGGCAAGAGGTCACAGCTCAATTGGATATTGGGCCGATGCCAGGCGACCCAAACTTGAGGTTTGTGCATAACTTAATTATCAAATGAGTATTTGTGCTCAGCCTTAAATCCCAATTTGACATTGAGTTAATGCCATATACCACAATTGGATAATGCCGCAGGATCCTATAAGCTTTCGGACCAATGACTACTGTCTACTTACTTAAGTTTAAATGAGCCTTTAGCTATTGTTTCAATGACAATTAAATTTAAGCTCACGTTCCTCTGTTTAATGCATCAGGTTATATCTAGGTCTCCGTGTCCTAATGGAATGTGGCTGAGGAAAGTGGCGTTATAGAGACAGGATGCTTCAAGTCTAATCTGTCCTAGCGCCACTTGAAACAACAAACAGAACAATGATATTATCAGAACGATTACATAATATTAAATTATGGTGCATCACGATGGATATAGACTAGGGTTTGTAGTTCATACTCATACTGGTGGATGACGCGGTGTATGTGTGCCCCTCTGCCCTGGTGGATGATGCGGTGTATGCATGGCCCTCTGCCCTGGTTGATGACGTGGTGTATGCGTGCCCCTCTGCCCTGGTGGATGACGCAGTGTATGCGTGCCCCTCTTCCCTGGTGGATGACGTGGTGTATGCGTGTCCCTCTGCCCTGGTGGATGACGCGATGTATGTGTGCGCCTCTGCCCTGGTGGAAGACGCGGTGTATGTGTGGCCCTCCGCCCTGGTGGATGACGTGGTGTATGCGTGCCCCTCTGCCCTGGTGGATGACGCGATGTATGCGTTCCCCTCTGCCCTGGTGGATGACGTGGTGTATGCGTGCCCCTCTGCCCTGGTGGATGACGCAGTGTATGCGTGCCCCTCTGCCCTGGTGGATGACGTGGTGTATGCGTGCCCCTCTGCCCTGGTGGATGAGGTTGTGTATGCGTGCCCCTCTGCCCTGGTGGATGACGTGGTGTATGCGTGCCCCTCTGACCTGGTGGATGACGTGGTGTATGCGTGCCCTTCTGCCCTGGTGGATGACGGGGTGTATGCGTGCCCCTCTGCCCTGATGGATGACGCGGTGTATGCATACCCTTCTGCCCTGGTGGATGACGCGGTGTATGTGTGCCCCTCTGCCCTGGTGGATGAGGTTGTGTATGCATGCCCCTCTGCCCTAGTGGATGATGCGGTGTATGCATGCCCTTCTGCCCTGGTGGATGAAGTTGTGTATGCATGCCCCTCTGCCCTGGTGGATGATGGGGTGTATGCATGCCCCTCTGCCCTAGTGGATGATGCGGTGTATGCATGCCCCTCTTCCCTAGTGGATGACACGGTGTATGCGTGCCCCTATGCCCTGGTGAATGATGCGGTGTATGCCTGCCCATCTACCCTGGTGGACGACACGGTGTATGCGTGCCACTCTGCCCTGGTGGATGACGCGGTGTATGTGTGCCACCCTATCCTTTCAACACCACAGACACAGTCAACACAAGCTTTAAACAAACAGGATGCATTGTACTGCAGCGCAAATACATGTAATATACCATTACAAATAGACCACACCTCGAGGAGTCCTCTGCGTACGTTTACTTAATCAAGATTATGCTCTAATGTATATGGCCAATGCTATTTATGTAATGAGTGTGACGAATGTTATTTATGTTAATGAGTATGCCGAATGTTATTTGTTTTAGGTGTTATATTTATATTTCAGTTTACAACACCTGGAATATTCTCCAGCTGTAACCTTGTTTTGGCCTAGCTCACTCGCATAAATAATTCTTTTCTTAATAAGTTTTCCGAACAAAATCATTAAAAATATAGATAATATTAACAACAGAGAGTTGACCAAAGACAGTAAGTTCACTTATTATGTTTGATTCAAAATGAAAATCTACTAATTATGTTTGATCTAGACTGTAAATCTACTCATTACGTTGTAGTAAAGTTGTAGTTCCAGTGCATAGGGCACGATAGACTAGGCCTGTACTTTCTTGTGATCAGAAAGAATTCAGAACTAGAATCTGCATCTTGACACCTTAGCTGATATGATGCCAGTTATGGCAGCTTCTGTGCATAATTGTATGTCAAATCCCTGAACAACTACCTACAAAACATTACAAATTAGAGGAGCAACATCCCCTCCTTTATGAACGGTTTGTACATGGCAGTCTCCAGGTTGTTCGTAGGACATGTCAATATTTGGCAAGGCTATAACTTGAGCTTGTCATTGAACAGGCCTTAATGAGAAACATCAAGCCGACAGGTGGTTTAACACAAGGAAGGGAGATGACTGAGATGCAGCGTTTGGTATAGTTGATATCCAACCTAGTCTCAGCCAAAATAAAAAGTTCCATGCATGACTTGACATGCCTCAGCTATCAGACCAGTGAACAGCATAAAGATGTTTCGCAACCAAGACAAAACAGAGATAGTTCCGATTCTTTAGAAATACTTGGCTTACTTGAAACAATGAGTCTCCGAAAGTGAACATCTACAAAATAGTAGATGGTGTTACAGCCCATATTACTGTAAAGCTTAATGATGCTAAAAACATAGGTAATAGTATTCTGAGGGAAATGTCTGGGAATTAGTGACGCACAAACAGTGCAAATCGACACACAGTTGTTATTTCAGACACTAGTCATTGCCGGGATGCAGTCAGAAGAACCACACGAGGCTTTCAAATTTGAATAGTCTCACACTCTTTTTATACAAAGAGATGTGCTTTTCTCTGCCAACAAACCCCAAACAGCCAAACCAATATTAGGTGATGTACCACTTGATGATGTGCCAGGTCGAGATTGTATATATGTCCTGGATGGTGGTGTCATTCCCCAGAGAATCACATAGGAGACTGGCAAGATATATGATATCATGAAATGCTATTCCAGCTACACACAGAAGAAGCATGGAGGACAGTCTGTCATTATGCCTTTATAGTATTCTATGGTTAAAGTGACACACCATCAACTAAGGATGGCTCACACAAGAGGATGTTAATATTAAACAGAATAACAATTGCAGAGTTTGTCCGCCACCATTTATTTTACCTATAGTATAATGACTATACCTATAGTATAATGTGGCGCTTAACCGTACCAAACACTAGTATAAAGTGACATAAAAAATAAACATAAGAATTATCGGGCAAGAGTCGTGAACAATTAATTAATGGTGTACGTCACAAATCAACATGGGAATCCCAAAGTAGGTTTTATGGGCTTCCGCAGGAAGATTGTGAAAGGTCTATGAGTGTTCCGATGAACTTATCAAGAAAAATATTCCTATACGAGGTAAGGGCGTGATTCAATGACAAGACGCATGTGGAAACGGCTCACGAAACGACTACGAGGCTCTACAGAGGGTAAAGGAAGATGACATTTATAACAGAGTGCTCTATCTAGCGAACTAAAAGCTGCTTGAGTAACTAATATACTTCAGTAACGAATTTCATTCACGATCCTTGAACAAAGAAAAATAAAAAATGATACAATAGTCGATACTTGAATGACGACGATATACGAAGTCTACAGGGGTTTCATTCTGGAAGGGACTGCTACAAGGTGCACACGGTACAGGATGACAAAGACATGTGGAGACTGTCCATCCCACGCAAAACCCAAACGACCTCTGATGGGTACCGACCACCACGACAGGAATTGTCCAGCCTAATTAAAAACGAATTTAGCCACGCCGAGGAGGAGGAAATGAGAATCACTGTGTAAGAAATATCACACAGTGGTATAAGCCTGGAATAATAATATGGTTACTTTAAATGACAGTGGCCTAATATAAGATAGGTACCATATCTGACATCCTCTTGCTTGAGATAGCAGCATAACGAAAACACTCTCTCAAAATGGCAAGCTACGTCTCTCGCTCACGTGGAATGAGGGAGTAATAACTTTGAAATTGCAGTGGCTAAATTTGGAAAACAGAAACACTTACTATCGATTCCATTAGTTCAAGCCTCGTCAGTCCGAGTCCGGTTTATGCATAGATTCGTGGAGAATGCCCGTCAGTACATTCACTAGTACGTAGAGCAAGTCAATCTATCTGTTGAACAGGCCAACTAATATTGGAGAGTTTAATGGATCTCATAATAGCGCACAGGAATAATGAGGTGACACTACATAAAGAACATGCCCATTCTTGACCATTCTAGTGGGAAACTCTACGCTAGTGGCCGGAAGAAGGGGAAGCTGTGTTCAGAGATGACGATAGATGACCCAAGCATAAATGCTATCAATCGTTAATAAAGTTACTACTTACTAGTATGCCTATAAAATGACAAGGAATATTGCTCTCATAAACATGTGACATTTGAAAAACAGTGAAAGCTTTCCTAGCTATATAAGGGTAGTTACTTTAAGATTTTGCTGACTAAACTGACAGTATATAAAATACCCTAGTTACATAATATTATAACTTAATTATAGAAGTCTTAAAATTTTGCGTTTTGCTTGATAACAATAATAACAATAATAATAATAATAATAATAATAATAATAATAATAATAATAAATAATAATAATAATAATAATAATTCAAGAACAAATGTTCACGAGAAGAGGAGTTCTAAGAACTCTGGGAATGGGAGTTCGCGAAACTGGAAATGTCCTTTTGGGAACGACGCGTTTCTAGAACTGTTATTGATTTGTGAGGACACTTTTATAGAAGCACCTGGTGACAGACCGTGCAAAGGAATTTGACTGACATATAATGTTGTTAACAACTGAAGTGGAAGAAGAACTCAGTTTTCACTAATTCCGATGTGGATGTGGAAGTCCGAGGTATGCGTGGGCGCTGATGAATGGAAAAACGCAAACAAAGATTTCTCCGCTTGTAGGAGCGAACGTGGCTCACATTACGTCACAAGTGATTCACCGACGACTATCGGCAATGGGATACTGGATCGAGAGTTTCATGCTTTAAAGAGGGCTGGACGAGAACTTGATCTGGATCGGTTTCCTTTGGCTGACAACACAGTTCAAATGTTAGTGAGAGTCTCCTGTCGCTATACGGAGAAGACGATGAAGTTTGTGCGGAAAGTCATGCTTTCCAAAACACAGAAACGAAAAGCAACTATGAGGTTACGTATTCATACTAATGATGTGTTAAGATTTCGACACAGAAACAGGGACAGCTGATGATGGAGTATGCCTAATGCCTTTCTCTGCTAACTGGCAAGTCGAACATCGATTAGTGAAAATACCTTGCTTAGAACGATCACAATAGTTTCTACATCGGTTGGTGACGAAGACAGTCCAGGTGATGAGTTTGACCACTGCTGTATCAAGTTGGATAGAGGAGGATAATCTAACACGACTGGTCACCTGGTGTGGACCACTCCAAATGTTCCTTTGTATCTGCTGTGGAATTAGGGACATGAATTCGTATTGCCGTCAGAATATCAGCTGGGAACGCTGATCATATAATTTTGGTTCTCAAAGGAGAAAATCAGCCAAAACAAAGATCCTCGTGAAGGGCAGGCGAATGTCTAACCGATGTTCCGTGAAGGAATTAATAACTTGAACTTTCGGGAGGGTCAGACGAGCCGTTGGCATTCCTGAGCGCAAGTGGAGACTGCTAAGCATATCCTTTTATAATCGCTGAAGTTTCTCAGAAAGGCGCTACTCTAATGATGAGGAAGCCAATCAGCGTGTGAGGGATTGGGCAGGAACTTGATCATGTGACATGTATACCACGCGGGAATAACATGACTAATCTGTGTTTGGATAAATATTATCTAAAGGAGTATATTTGGCAAAATAGGTTTTAAGCCATCAACAGATGACGAAAGATGCCACAAACATATTTTCCCAGTAAGCTACACTACATAAAAAAATGTATTAAGGGCCATAACACAGGTTCTTGGACAATGGCCAAAGGTGCTACAATTGTTTACAAAGGAGCCGACGACAGATGGCAGACAAGTTGTTATTATATAAGCTCACCCTGTTGAGCTATAAAAACATGCTCTACCAAATATATATAATTACATGTTTAATATATCATGTGGATGATTCTAATTAACAAAAAAACCATGAATGGTTTATATTGCAATTTGTCGTGGGTCAAACTGTAATTTGACTGGTCTATTTCTAGGCTTGATTCAGATAACGATATAGACGCTGTAAATGTTGTTGTTGTTGTTGTTGTTGTTGTTGTTGTTGTGGTGGTGGTGGTGGTGGTGGTGGTGGTGGTGGTGGTGGAGGTGATCGTCGTCGTCGTCGTTGTTGTAACATTTGTAAATTAGTAGTATTATTGCTAAACGTTTGTACACACATGTTCCAGGCGGAACATTTTAGAAACAAGTTTTCGCTACTCAAAAACAATTGGTCTACACGTTTTCTCCAGTAAAAGTAATTGTATGCCAGCCCCTCGCTTCGCCATGCATCATTTCCATATAATTATTGTAGTTTCCTAAACTCACACTGACTATTTAAATACATCAGGAGAATACATAGCTGCATAGCAATCACCCACGCGCGTATTGTGCTCTGCTTATAGACAGAGACAATAGCCTATTATATTCTCGCATTCAAGTCAATAAGTAAAAGAAAGTGAAATTGACATCTGATCCCACAGTGGATTTAGCACACCCGATCTTGTCTTATTGATGCAATCGAGGAAATGGGAAACCCATTTTTAGATGACAGTTTTGACTTAGTGACTCTAGATACCAAAGTCATTATGTCCGAGTCTGTAGTGAATGCGATCCGAACAGCAGAAGAACTAGGCATCAGACAGTACCACGCATTCGTCGCAAATCGACTGTCTGTATCATCAAAATCGGTATATGACCCAATCCAAAAGAACAAGTTGGCTTTGTTCAAATCAAAACAGAGGAAGAGTACCAGAACCAACAAGAAGCGTGTTGCAAGGAACAGAGATGTACAATTATTCTCTAGACTGTACATTTCCTGCCAATCCAGAGATGGAGACCTTGATTCATTCTTTGAGCATGAGAATCATCCTTGACCCCCCACCACTGCTGAGAGCAACGCAATGCGCTAAGGCAGCAAATCAGATCTGATGAGATGTTTGAAAGCATTAGTAGCTCGTGCAGCTGATTGTCCAGAGGTTGAAGTGAAGATCATTGACGGAGCAGCTATGATGCATAATCTAGATCCCAAGAAATCAAACGTGGCTGTGAACACATATGGAGATTTTGCAGAGCACGTCTTCCTCCCACACATTGCTAGACAACTACAGACGGTTAAAAGATTGGATGTTGTATGGGACGTGTATAAGGCGGGAAGCTTGAAGACACACGCTAGAGAATTACGGGGACATGGTGAAGCTCTTCGTGTTGCATCGAGTACAAGACTCCCTCAAAATTGGAAAACTTTCCTACGAGTTGATGCAAACAAAACAGGCCTCTTCACCTTTCTCGCACATAGATTGGAGTCATTCGATCTACCAGAAGGAAAGATACTCGTCACAACATGTGAGGAAAACGTGCTGATGAGGCCAGAGCATGGCGCCTCACAACTAGCGCTATGCATGCAAGATGAAGCAGATGGTAGAATGTTGCTCCACGCCTTTCATGCATATCACCAAGGTTACCGAACAATAATGATTCATGCTACATATACAGACGTTGTAGTCCTAGCGATACGGACAGGAAACTTTCTTCATGGGTGTGATCTCTGGGTCACATTTGGCCATGGGAAGACCTTCCGCTATGTATCAGCTCATGGCATTGCAACAGTTTTGGGTGCAGAAGCGTCACAAGGACTGCTATTTATGCATGCTTTCTCTGGGTGTGACACTGTGTCTGAATTTTGTGAAATTGGCAAGAAGACAGCATTGGAAGTTTGGAGGACTTCAGATCTATTCAAGTCACTATTTAGGAGACTGTCTGATGCCCCGGCATCTCTGTGTGACAATGACATGGAAACGCTGGAGAGGTTTGTCATACTACTGTACAAGCGCATATCACCATTGTCAAAGGTTAATGAGGCACGAAAACGGCTTTTCGATTTTGGCAACAGGCAGTTAGAAAACATTCCTCCGACCAGTGCAGCTCTGCTGCAACACACCAAACGTGCTGCGGTCCAGGCAGGTCATCTTTGGGGGCCAATCACGCAAATGCAAAAATGCCATCGCCAGCTGACTTGGGTTGGGTCAGACATGGAGACACTTGGTCACTGCAATGGAGTTTGCTTGAGGACGCGTCTAAGGCATGCCGGGAACTCGTGAAATGTGCTTGCGAAAGTAATTGCACTGGCAGATGCAATTGCTATAAATCCAACTTACTTTGTACACAGTTGTGCTCATGCGGTGCACAGTGCGTGTGACGTCTGTGAATCATGATTCAACAATCAACAGCATCATGTATAGCCTTGCATACTCTAATAGGATAATTGAACGTATCTATAACGACTATTACTTGGTTTGATATTAAGAGAGCAAGTAATTTAAACTATTTCTATATGCTACATTGCTTTTGTTCTCAAGAGATGGATCCTTTAGATAACACAGTCGCTATGGAAGGATTGATATTTACATATTTAGAGTATTGTAGTGAGTAGAATTATAACGATTGACCCATGAAACCCCTAATTTGACATTAATCCAATCTCCTACTCCGTCTAGAGCTTGAGTAATGGCAATTTTCCGCTGGGAAGGTGGCCATTTTGAATCCGCATTTGGCACATGGCACCGCATCTAATTATTATCAGGATACCTTAAACCGCCTATATGCCAAATTTCATGCTTTCTGCCGGAATGGAACATCTTTTCACATATCTGCCCTACTAGAGACGCACTAAAGTTAGACGCAACAATTACACAAATTACGTGGCGCCGTTTTTTTACTTCATGTTTCTCAGGAACTATACCTGGCCTGAAAGTAACTTTCCATGACATGAAAAATAAGTAACTTGATGGTCTTGACTGTGATGGTTTTAACGGTACAGCGTGCTTATCTATGCTGTCATTAGGTTGTTCTCAGTGGATGCAATGATGCTATGCTTATCAAAATAGGCTGTCATTCTAAAAATTAAAATTTATTATACATGATTGGATACATGCATTTGTGAAACTTGGGCAAGTGTTCAGACTTGTCATATAATTCACCTTTCCAGAGTACCCACCCATCATATGACGTCAAAATGAACTGCGCGATGTGTACAATAACATCATAATGAATGATGTCATGAATGACGCCGATAAGTACGTCACGAAAGCATATTTGAAGACGTCTATGCGTTGTTGCACAAATTGTTTGCTTTTACTATTTAATAAATATTCTGTTGAATATTTTGAAACTAATGTGACTGGGGGCTGTTGCTGGCATAGGTAGCAAAAGCACCCATTGATAGCTAGGGCATTTGGGGATCGATAAATCCCAACACGGCGAGGCGTGGGTGGAGCTTAGCTAGTGATGGGCGGGGCATAGCTAACAATGGAAAGGTCCATTAATATACTCTTCAAAGTAACATACTTCAGATATCAAATTTCGCTTATGGTTACAGTGTTACACTGTAACCATAAGCGAAATTTGATATCTGAAGTATGTTACTTTGAAGAGTATATTAATGGCCCTTTCTATTGTATATATATATGGTGAAGCACAAGACGTTTATCAAAAATATGTAACCCATTCAAGCCACGATCCCTGACACACACCGCAGACTGTACCCTATTCATTCCGTGACCCTGACACAGACTGCAGTCGATAACCCATTCATTCCACGAACCCTGACATAGACTACAGATTATAACCCATTCATTCTCTGAGCCTGGCATGGACAATACACCATAGCCCATTAATTTCACGAACATTGGGAACTAGCAAAACTCCTTAAAGATTACATTTCACGAACTGTAACACAGACTGCAGACTGTTGCCCATTCATTTCACGAACTGTAACACAGATTGAAGACTGTTGCCCATTCATTCCGTGACCCTGACATGGACTTCAGACTGCTGCCCATTCATTCCGTGACTCTGACATGGACTACACGCTATAATCCATTCATTCATTCTCTGACTCTGACATTGACTACAGACTGCACCCCATTCATTCTATGACTATAACATGGACTGCAGACTTTAAGCCATTCATTCTATGACCCTGACATAGACTACATACTGTAACCCATTCATTCTATGACCCTGACATGGACTACATGCTGTAACCTATTCATTCTGTGACCCTGACATGGACTACGTGCTGTAACATATTCATTCTGTGACCCTGACATGAACTACAATCTTTAACCCATTCATTCTATGACCCTGACATGGACTACAAACTGCTGTAACCTATTCATTCTGTGACCCTGACATGGACTACGTGCTGCAACCTATTCATTCTATGACCCTGACATGAACTACAATCTTTAACCCATTCATTCTATGACCATGACATGGACTACGTGCTGTAACCCATTCATTCTATGACCATGACATGGACTACGTGCTGTAACCTATTCATTCTGTGACCCTGACATGAACTACAATCTTTAACCCATTCATTCTATGACCCTGACATGGACTACAAACTGCAACCCATTCACCCCTTGACCCTGGCATGAACTACATACTGTAACCCATTCATTCCGTGACCCTGACATGGACTACAGGCTACAACCCATTCATTCCGTGACCCTGACATGGACTACTGACTGTAACCCATACATTCTCTGTCCCTGACATGGACTACACGCTTTAACCCATTCATTCCGTGACCCTGACATGGACTACACGTTGTAACCCATTCATTCAGTGACCCTTACATGGACTACTGACTGTAACCCATTCATTCCGTGACCCTGACATGGACTGCTGACTGTAACCCATTCATTCTCTGTCCCTGACATGGACTACACGCTGTAACCCATTCATTGTATGACCCCGACATGGACTACATGCTACAACCCATTCA
Source organism: Chaetoderma sp. LZ-2023a (assembly GCA_034401795.1). Lineage (NCBI taxonomy): Eukaryota > Metazoa > Mollusca > Caudofoveata > Chaetodermatida > Chaetodermatidae > Chaetoderma > Chaetoderma sp. LZ-2023a. The sequence goes on along the minus strand of CM067370.1, from coordinate 5,776,160 downwards.
TTCCGTGGCCCTGACATGGACTATGTGCTGTAACCCATTCATTCTATGACCCTGACATGGATGACAGACTACAACCCATTCACCCCTTGACCCTGGCATGAACTACATACTGTAACCCATTCATTCCGTGACCCTGACATGGACTACAGGCTACAACCCATTCATTCCGTGACCCTGACATGGACTACTGACTGTAACCCATACATTCTCTGTCCCTGACATGGACTACACGCTTTAACCCATTCATTCTATGACCCTGACATGGACTACAAACTGCAACCCATTCACCCCTTGACCCTGGCATGAACTACATACTGTAACCCATTCATTCCGTGACCCTGACATGGACTACAGGCTACAACCCATTCATTCCGTGACCCTGACATGGACTACTGACTGTAACCCATACATTCTCTGTCCCTGACATGGACTACACGCTTTAACCCATTCATTCCGTGACCCTGACATGGACTACACGTTGTAACCCATTCATTCAGTGACCCTTACATGGACTACTGACTGTAACCCATTCATTCCGTGACCCTGACATGGACTGCTGACTGTAACCCATTCATTCTCTGTCCCTGACATGGACTACACGCTGTAACCCATTCATTGTATGACCCCGACATGGACTACATGCTACAACCCATTCATTCCGTGGCCCTGACATGGACTATGTGCTGTAACCCATTCATTCTATGACCCTGACATGGATGACAGACTACAACCCATTCATTCTCTGACCCTGACATGGACTACGAACTGTAACCAATTCATTCTATGACCCTGACATGGACTACATGCTACGGCCCATTCATTCCGTGACCCTGACATGGACTACATGCTACAGCCCATTCATTCCGTGACCCTGACATGGACTACAGGCTACCCGTAACCCTGACATGGATGACACGCTGTAACCCATTCATTATCTGACTCTGAAATGGACTACAGCCTGTAACCCATTCGTTCTATAACTATAACATGGACTACATATTTTAAGCCATTCATTCTATGAGCCTGACATGGTCTACATGCTGTAACAGATTCATTCTGTGACACTGACATGGACTACAGGCTACAACCCATTCATTCTATGACCATAACATGGACTGTAACCCGATTCATTCTGTGACCCTAACATGGACTACAGACTGTAACCCATTCATTCTATGACCCTGACATGGACTACACGCTGTAACCCATTCATTCTATGACCCTAACATGGACTACAAACGTTAACCCATTCATTCTATGATCCGGACATGGACTACAGACTGTAACCCATTCATTCCGTGACCCTGACATGGACTACAGGCTACAACCCATTCATTCTATGACCCTGCCATGGACTACAGGCTGTAACCCATTCATTCCGTGACGCTGATATGGACTACAGGCTGTAACCCATTCATTCTATGACCCTGACATGGACTACAGGTTGTAACCCATTCATTCTATGACCCTGACACGGACTACAGACTGTAACCCATTCATTCTATGACCCTGACACGGACTACAGGCTACAACCCATTCATTCCGTGACCCTGACATGGACTACAGACTGTAACCCATTCATTCTATGACCCTGACATGGACTACACGTTGTAACCCATTCATTCCGTGACCCTGACATGGACTACAGACTGCGACCCATTCATTCTCTGGCCCTGACATGGACTACAGACTGTGACCAATTAATTCTGTGACCCTGTCATGGACTACACTTTGTTAGTTACGGTCGGTAAGATGCATTGCCACTGTACTCACAAACATCTTGAAATTTTACGAAAGTTTTATGAAAGTTTGCCATTTCCGTGATCATTATTTTCAGTTACGATTGGTGAGTTGCATCGCTAGTCGTAGCATTTCTAAATGTTTAAAGTAATATAGTTGGATGAATGTAAAATGTGTGTTAGTGGCCGGTTCTAGGACCTACAACTTTGATAAGCCATTGCTGTATAAGCAACCGGAGGGGTTGAACTTGTCGTATATTATAGAACGTGGAGGAACTATTCAAGGGTTAAGACAACAAACTTTATCATTTATTAAACATTTGTCGGTAAATGTAAAGCTGTTTGTTAAAGGTCCCTGTGGTATTAACAATTTATTGAATAAGATTTCTCACAGTTACAGTAAAGGTATTGAATTTGAGCTCTCGTCCGTCACGGCAGAAGAATTGGTTAATGAATTGTTACAATTTAAATCTGATATTAAAAATGTGTGCCCTCAAGCTTTAGTTTGTTTCATAACTATTCTGGCAGCTAACCTTGTAAATTACCGGCGTGATTCAGTAGCCCAAAAAGGAGTTATTTTGCCAAAATTCTCTGAAGCCCAGGCTCAGCAATTCCAATCTGAGCTGATAGTTAAGCTTAATTATATTAATCAGTGATTGAAAGCTGAACATAGTAAACAGCAAACAGGCCATTTACGTGGATGTTGGACAGTTAGTTGGGACGAAGACATCATAAAACTTCATAAGAAACGCTGTGGTAGAGCTAGAAAACTGAAAGTGGTACCACGATATCTCTTTCATAATCTCTATGATGTCCTACACGCTGTCTCTGAAATGAAACATTCTTGGTTCGATAAGCTAGTGGGCGCACTGCTAGCTGAAGTTCGATACACAATTAAAGAACTGTCGAATTCAGAATATTGTCAGGACAACTGTGCTACAAAAGAGGGTATTCAAAATATCGACAACGCTATGAGATCTTCAGAAGAGAGCCAATACGACGACGATAGATGCTGGAAACGCAGGCGAACTAATTCTATAAGCAAAATTTTTGATTATGGCAGAATCTAAACCCCTGTACATTGCTAATTCTCGTGCATTATTTCAGGGAAATCAGGGTGATGACTTTGAAGATTGGGTTGAGCGATTTGAAGTCTGGGCAGAGGTTCATGCTGCTGGGATAGATAACAAGCTAAAAATCTTGCCTACATTATTCGGTGCCTTTTCTGTTTACAGAGAGCTTCCTGAAAAAACACCAAGCATGAATACCAAGCGGTAAAGGATGCTTTTATGAAAGCTTATTCTTCCATTGCTTTCACTGATGCATTCAGATCTGAACTAACAAGTAGGATTAGGAAACCTAATGAAAATTTAATGGTCTATGTAGGTGAATTGAGGAGACTTGCAAGGCGGGCTTATCCAAAATACAATCAAGAAGCTCGTAGGATGTTATCTTGACAAGGTTTTTGGCAGGAATTGGAGAAATTGGTGTGAAGATAAGGCACAAGGATCCCAAAACAGTTGATGAACCATTAGGGAAGGCTGCAAGGCTGGAGTGTCACTTGGCTGTGGAGAAGGATCTGCTACCAGTAACTTATGTCATGCCCATGTCAGTCAAGTTACAGTTGCTGAGAAATCTGACAAAGATCAGTGTATGGAAAATCTGGCCCAAGAGGTTCATTAAAAGTGCAAATTGCTGCATTGTCACTTAGGGGTTGGGGCAGGGTAGCCCGGGTCCATGTTGGTCTTGTAGGGCCGTTGGGCTTTCCCGCCATGAGTGCCCAAATAAACAGTATGACTATGATCACTTTACCGCTACTGGAGGTGAGGTTTTGGATATTCTAGGGGCCGAGCACGAGGCAGAGCCCGTGGTTATGGTAATCGGGGTAATTATACATCTTACACTACCAACAACCAGGATACCTCTAGAGCCTCCTATGGTAATCAACAAGATCCCTTAAACTAGAAACCGCCAATCCTAAGCCCCAAGTATTGGTGGAGAATGCAGAGCTAGGGGCATCCAAAACAGTGTCAGAATCTTCTACATTATGTGATATTAATATTGAAGGAATCGATACGACGGGTCTTATTGATACAGGATCGAGTATTTCAATAATTAGTACAAGATTTCGGGAAAGTTTTCCTGTATTAAAGGGTCATAAGTTAGAAACAAATATCAATTTTCAGGCTGTATCTGTAAATAACCTTCCTGTACAAATTTTAGGATCTGTGGTATTAAAAGTGAAATTAGGTGCTCTAGATACTAAATTTAACTTTTACGTTGCCAGAGATATGTCCCAGCCGGTATTAATTGGATGGGATTTCCTTCAAGTAAAGGGTATCATAGTTGATTCCAAATTTGGCTGCCTTAAATTTGACGGTGGTTCAGTTCCATTGTTACCATTGTGGAAAGCTTTCCCTCGGGGTTGTTCAGCTATAGCTGACACAACAGTTGATATACCTTCACGTTCAGAGATTGCTATTAGTATTAAATTAAACCCAGTGCATGCTTATGATGTGGTGCCAGATGGTTACACAGGAGTTTTGGAACCGGAGGGAGTTTTCAGTAAGGATGATGGTTTAATGGTAGCTCGTACAGCTGGTTCCCGCAAAACACGGAAGATCACTAGTAAAAATTATGAACGTTACAGATTACCCTATAGTAATAAATCAGGGCACTCCAATAGGTACCTTTTATGCGATGGTGGAACAAGGTGTGAGGATAGCTAGAGTTGGCATCTATGAGTTCATGGATTCCCAGCCAATTGAAAAACCATTGGATAAGGGTGTTAACAAGGTGGAAAAGAAGCAAAATATCTCAGTGCATGATTCGTTAATGTCCACCAGTCAATTGAAAAAGCCCTCTCAATTATTGGATGAGTATGAAGATATTTTTTCTTCGGGTGAAAATGATCTGGGAAGAATAAATGTCTTGTCTCATACAATAAATACTGGTTCTTCTCTTCCTATAATACAGCAGTCTAGACGAATACCAATACACCTACAGGGTGAGGTTGACAGGCAGGTGGCTGATATGTTAAAAAATTATGTTATTGAGGAAGGTCATGGCCCCTGGGCTTCTCCAATAGTGTTGGTAAAAAAAAGATGGCTCAATGCGATTTTGTGTCGATTATCGACGCATTAATGAGGTCACTCACAAAGACGCACACTGTTTGCAAGTATAGATACCTGTCTTGATGCTTTAGCGGGTGCCAAATATTTCAGCACAATAGACTGTGCCAGTGGCTATTGGCAGGTGGAGATGGATAAAGATGACCATGAGAAGACTGCGTTTACAACAGGTGCTAATTTGTACCAATTTAAAGTAATAAGCTTTGGCCTCACTAATGCACCAGCTACTTTTCAGAGATTGATGGATTTAGTATTGAGCGGATTAGGTTGGCGCACTTGCCTAATGTTCCTTGATGACATAATTGTCTTCAGCTCAACATTTGAACAGCACATCACTCGGTTGCATGAGGTATTTGACTGCCTCTGTAGAGCAAATTTAAAGCTTAAGATGAAGAAGTGCCAGTTCTTTAGAAATAGTGTGACATTTCTGGGACATTGTGTTTCAGCCAAGGGGATTTCACCTGACCCCAGCAATATCGAAAAAGTTTTAAACTATCCAGAACCAAGGTCAGCAGCAGAGGTTAAATCGTTCGTAGCTCTTGCTTCATATTATAGATAATTTATTTCTGGTTTTGCTACTATTTCACACCCTTTACAACAGTTGACACTGAAGGATGCGATATCGTGGACTGCAGATTGTTCAGAGGCATTTCAGAAGTTGCGTCAGGCGTTAACTAGTTATCCGATATTGGCATACCCAGATTTTATGTCTCAATTTACCTTGTTTACTGACGCATCAAATTCCTCAGCAGGTGCAGTACTATCACATTATAAAGATGAAAAGGAGGTTGTTATAGCACATGCAAGCACAACACTAAAGAAATCAGAATATAATTGGTCTACCTATGACAAAGAGTTTTGGGCAATAGTATGGGCCATTCTTCATTTCCGAGTTTATCTTGGAGGAACAGAATTTATTGTGGTGACCCACAACAAGCCTCTGTTGAATGTCAGGACCATTAAGGCAGTGACCCGACTGGGAGGCGAGAAAGATGGTCTATCGAACTTAGTGTGTATGACTTCGTCATTAAACATAGAGATGGTCCATTGCATACCAATATCGATACATTGTCCATATTACCGATTGATCAGGTTGAGAAACCTCTGTCGGTGTCTCAGTCGGTGGTGGCATGTGACCACTATACTGACTTAAATTCTATCGGTAAGCAGGAACAACAAAGTGATCCAGATATTGCTGCAGTGGTTAGTATGCATGTCAACTATACAAAACAGCCAAGTTTACCAGAGACAGCAAGCTCTACCTTGAGAAGTTTGTATGCGCAGTGGTCGAGATTAATTGTGAAAGATGGCGTTTTATATCGGAAGTGGGAAAACAAAACGGGTGGTCAAGAGTGGTTGCAATTAGTAGTTCCCAAATCTTCGTCAAACTTCATATTGAAAGCGCTACATAGTTGTCCAATGGGAGGACATCTTGGCAGTGAAAAGACCTTGTCCAAAGTGAATCAACGTTTTTACTGGGTAAGTTATGTTCAAGATGTTCATGATTGGTGTAAGCAATGTTTGGAGTGTGCACAAAGTAAGAATCTACCTCAAGGACACAGAGCTCCTTTGTGCTCAGAGTTATCTTCCAGACCCATAGAAAGAATAGCAATCGATATACTGGGTGGTTTCCCCACTTCTGATAATGGTGATAGGTATATTATGGTCTTGCTCGTTATCCTGAAGCATTTGCTGTTAAAGGTCATAAAGCCACGACAATTGCAACAGTTCTTGTAAATGAATTTTTTTGTAGGCATGGTGCTCCTGATAGCATTCATACATACCAAGGGATCGAATTTGAGTCTAGCTTGTTTGCAGAAGTGAATACCTTGTTAGGAATAACTAAGACTCACACAACATCATACCACCCACAGTCAGACGGCCTCGTTGAGAGATTCAACCGCACATTGTGTTCAATGTTGCGGTCATTGGTGTCTAAGAATCAACGAGACTGGGATAAAGTGTTGCTGATGACATTGCTAACACATAGATCCAGTGTAAATGATACAACCAAGTTTACACCTTATTTTCTATTATATGGTCGTGAAGTTAGTTTACCTGTCGATGCTGTGTATGGTGGTAGTCAGGAGAGGTTTTCAGGAAAATCAGACTATGCTGTAGAACTGCAAAACCGATTGGACTATTTTTATAACTTTGTTAGAGATAACCCTGCTCTGGCTCAGAAACGACAGAAAAGCCATTATGACCGTCGTGTTCACGGGCCACAATATGAGGCAGGAGATAGAGTAATGCTACATATACACCCGCGTTAAAGAAAGAATTGTTCAGAAAATTAGCAAAACTCTGTACATGTCCTTTTATAATTAAGACAGTTCTTCCTAATTCTGTATTTCGAATCAAGGAGGAACAATGACAAAGACGACTGATTGTTCATTTTGACCGGATAAAGCCATTCGCCGGTAATTCTTCTGAAAAGGATCATCTAACTACAGTCATTAGCCATGAAAACCAGTCTTGTTCTGATGGTGGTGGGGGTGTTACCCGCTACTTAGGAACAAGAAGGGGTACCTTATGTAATTTCAACACCAACCGTGCCAGCACCCACAGTTGGAGATCACAGTCATGAGAGTGAACCTGATCCACCAGATATCATTAGTTTGGAATCCCTGGGTGGAGAGGGGAATCAAGAAGTTATGCAACCCGACCCCATTTCTGACACTGTTGCGGGTGCCCCTGATGGAGACTTTGCTGTAGCTGAGTCTCTCCCCTCATATACCACAAGGCCAGGGCGTAGAACTAGGTGTCCAGATAGGTTTAGGGATTTTGTAACTTAAATTGTTGTTAGTTATTCGTTGTAGAATTGTATGAATAGTTGTACATAGTCCCTTTTCTTTTCCAATTCCCTTCCTGTAAATAATTGTACATTTACCATTATATTAGGATTCCTTTGGTTTGGTAGGCTGTACTGCTGGACCATTTATCGTGTAGATAACTGTTTATAGTTAAGTTGCTTTGGTTTGGTAGGCTGTACTGCTGGACTATTTATCATGTAGATAACTATTGATAGTTAAGTTGCTTTGGTTTGGTAGGCTGTACTGCTGGACGATTTTAAAATGCATAAATATTTGTATCATGCAGTTAAATACTATAGCTCCTTGCGTCATGACTTTGTGCTATGGTTATGAGGACATATTTTCGGGGTAGGGGGTGGGCGGGGGAGGGGGGGGGGGTAGGAATATAGCCTGGAAGATTATGTTCTGGACTAACGATGCCCTGTTTTATATTAAGCCCAACAGGAAAGGTGACCAGGACCGAGTGGCCTAGTAACAAGCGGACATCAAACGTAACTAGGAAACGAACTAGTGAACAGTGTGGACGCGAATGAGGGCGAATTAATTAGCAATGTAAGTATGTTACAGTATTATGAAAATTTGCGTCAGAAATATAAAAGGTTTCAGCCTGAAACAAGGACATTTTCGTTCAAATCAGATTAATTTCAGGCCACACTTAAATTATTGTTTATTTGGGGTAGCCAACTTAATATTTTTGTTAATATATTGATAGACATGATTTTTATCTTTTATCATTAATTCTCAGAATTTTCCATTAAATTTTATTGTATGCTTATATATCCCATTTATATTATAGGGTTTAATACTACAAACAGACCATAATTTAAGGGTGGCCTCGGTGATCTTGAGAAATGATACCCAGACTGCCAGATATCAAAGTAGACTTTGGAACCAAGAGGCGCAATGGGCATGGTGGGCCTGTATCACTCACCTAGGATATCAGTATTTGTATAAGAAACATTTAAAATTGGGTTTCAAACGCAGATTATGGCTGGAATCGCGGAAATTTGTATTTAAATGCAGAAATTGGTGTTGAAATGCAGACATTTCTTGCTAAAATGTGCAAATTTTGTGTTAAAAGCAAAGGTTTACAAAGAAATATATAAATTTTGAGAGTTAATATGTGTATCTGGGCTCGAAATGCTAAATCTGTAATAGACTGTTTCGTCAAATATCAGCCAGTGTTTAAAATAAACAACAAATTACGAAATTTGGACCTAATATGCAAGAATATGTGTGAAAATGCTAAAATTTGGTGCTGAAATCTGTGAATTTTGGATTATAAGTTTACCAAGAAATATATAGATTTTGACAGTTAATAAGAATATCTGACTTCAAAATGCTAAATTCTCTCCAAATGACTAGTAATCTGAAAATTTAAGCTGGAAATTCTGGCCAGAAACATATACAGTTTTTGACAGGAAACAAGAAAATTTGAGCCAAAAAGCAACTGCTTTGTTTAGAAACAAAACATATAGGTGCAAAATGCAAAAGTATGACAATTTAGGCTGGAAATACAAACATTTCTGCATGAAGAATTGATATCTACTTTACAAATATAAACATTTTAACAGAAAATATGAATATTTTAGGTAAAAAAAGAAGAAATTATGCCCAAAACGGCAAAACTTGGATATGAAATGATGGGTACTGACCAATAATGTCGAATTCCTATTCAACAGGTCCAAAACCTATATTATTACCATGCTCATTGTGAAAATTAATCAACTAACTGAGCCGAGTCTAACCCTTTAATGGTAATTAAGCCGGCAAAAACCAACCTTTGCACCAGTCATTCCAGTGATACAATTTCAAAAATACCTTTTCTGGGCCTGCAAATGGATATTCACTAAGTAAAAATCACAATTTTCCTAACCAATCTTAACCCTGAAATGCATAATCTTTATTCTGAAACATGAAAATCTTGATACAAATTCAGAAGTATGACCATTTTGGTTGAAAATACAAACATTTCTGTACAAAGCGTGGATATCTAAGTTCCAAATGTGACATATTGTAATTAATTGGAGTCGGTACTAGCTTATACTACACGGTACCTCATCGGGAACATCGTGTGTTAGTCTTAATGCGCAGATTAATTATGACGATGGGCACCAAGCGTCACCCAAAAGCCGCTTCTAACACGTCCATGCACGCGAGACCTTACACGCAAGCCACTTCCAACACCAAACCATTTACCCCTAATTCATACTATTACACCCAGTACAGCGCATGTTTAAAAAACAAAAAACACCCCGTACTGTTGAATATTTTGATTATAATGGACCTTTCCATTTTTAGCTATGCCCCGCCCATCTCTAGCTAAGTTCCACTCACACCTCGCTCGTGTTGGGATCGGTCGATCTCTGAACTCCCTGAATATCAATTTCCAGAAAACTATACAGGTAAGCTATTGAATATTTTGGAACTAATTTGACTGGGCGCTGTTGCTGCTTATGGCTCTGTGTGTGGGGCTGTTTGGTGTGACATCAATCTAAGAGGTTCTAGGGGCTGGGCTGTTTGGTGTGATATCAATCTAAGAGGTTCTAGGGGCGGGGCTGTTTGGTGTGATATCAATCTAAGATGTTCTAGGGCTGGGGCTGTTTGGTGTGATATTAATCTAAGAAACTCTAGGGGTGGTGTTGTGGGAAGTGATATCAATATGAGAGGCTCTAGGGCTGGTATGTTATTCTGTAAGCACCAAATGCTGAAGACAACAGACGCTACAAATGGAAGCTTGATTTTATTTTAGAATGCCATTCCATCAGATAAGTTTGCGTATCCAGGCTAATCACATGACATGTTCAAGGCTGCAGCTCTACGCTATGCTACCTGCAACGAACACTTTGAAATCGAGTAAGCTCACATGTCAATCACTAGCTAATAATTATCTCAAAACGAACCGCACCATTACTAGCTGTTAACTATTATAAATAACGTTCACACGAATGTCTGATCACACCATAATTGTTTAAATCAAACTTCCGACAATTACGTTATTGCAGATTATATACGTGTACTAATCCTAGGTTGATTTATCAGTATTAGACGACACCTGGGGATAGTGTAAATAGTTTCAATACATACGTTGTCTATATATTCCCATGATCATGTGATGTAAATATACTACCCAATTACGTCGTTTCCATAGGAATCATACTCTGAGTCAACGAAGCCTTCTTCGCCTTTGCCTACTGTGTCTTGTCCTCAGCCAAAATCTTTAGCTTCCTTAGGTTCATTCTTGATCTGAGTGTACCGAGTCCTGCTTTCTTGAGGTCACCTCGCAGCACGCTAAGCAGATTTATTAACTGACTTTATACAGTGGCTTTTGAGAGTTATTAGATAGGTATATGTTGCTACTTTCATTGGAAGCTGCGTAACCTATGTTGTTGATGCAGCATGGATCTGTTGTAATGGTAACCTATGTTGTTGATGCAGCATGGATTTGTTGGAAGTGTAACCTATGATGTCGATGCAGCATGGATTTGTTGGAAGCGTAACATATGGTGTTGATGCAGCATGGATCTGTTGGAAGCGTAACCTATGTTGTTGATGCAGCATGGATTTGTTGTAATGGTAACCTATGGTGTTGATGCAGCATGGATTTGTTGGAAGTGTAACCTCTGTTGTTGATGCAGCATGGATTTGTTGGAAGTGTAACCTGTGGTGTTGATGCAGCATGGATTTGTTGGAAGTGTAACCTATGGTGTTGATGCAGCATGGATTTGTTGGAAGCGTAACCTATGTTGTTGATGCAGCATGGATTTGTTGTAATGGTAACCTATGGTGTTGATGCAGCATGGATTTGTTGGAAGTGTAACCTATGATGTCGATGCAGCATGGATTTGTTGGAAGTGTAACCTATGGTGTTGATGCAGCATGGATTTGTTGGAAGTGTAACCCATGGTGTTGATGCAGCATGGATTTGTTGAAAGCGTAACCTATGGTGTTGACGCAGCATGGATTTGTTGTAAGTGTAACCTATGTTGTTGATGCAGCATGGATTTGTTGTAATGGTAACCTATGGTGTTGATGTAGCATGGATTTGTTGGAAGTGTAACCTATGTTGTTGATGCAGCATGGATTTGTTGTAAGTGTAACCTATGATGTCGATGCAGCATGGATTTGTTGTAAGTGTAACATATGGTGTTGATGCGGCATGGATTTGTTAGAAGTGTAACCTATGGTGTTGATGCAGCATGGATTTGTTGGAAGCATAACCCATAGTGGTGATGCAGCAAGGATTTGTTGTAAGTGTAACCTATGGAATTGATGTAGCATGGATTTGTTGGATAATGTATTTGTAGGACGTGTAACTTATGTTGTTGATGTTGTTGATAACAAACATTTGGTACAAAATATGTTTTATGTAGCCAGGCTGTTCGGAATCGTACATGCATATAGTCCACTACTTAGGTGATTTTATGCGATCATATTTCCTCATTGAAATGATCTTCATTGTCTGGGTTTGATGTGATTGTTTGTTTGTATTTGACT